>JAEIFU010001968.1:0-53605 GCA_018904235.1 Lordiphosa stackelbergi
TGAATATTATTTGACAAAGTTATTAATTTTCCAATTAAATTTGTTAAAACGTCAGCCGAACCATGGTTCGGAAACAAACAACTTTACGTAAAACTGGAGATTAAAAATTTTAATATAAAACATAGGTAAATTTTGGTTCGAACACGCAAATTGGTTTACAGGGAATCGATTGGGCTTACAGCTGCCCTTTCGGCGGCAATTAATTTTTGTTTACTTATTTTCACGATTTTGGAAACAAAAATTTTTTTAAATATTAGTAATTTGATATTTTGGGTCCAGATGTTAATTTACAGATTTTTTAAATATTTGTATTACCAATGGCTTTGAATAGCAAGCAATTGAAATTAGTTAAATTTTTAAAATATGTAAATTTTCAAATCGTTTTCCCAGAGAATTAAGCATATTTCGGCAAATGCTGAAAATACGTATATCTTATTTTGCTACAAGGAATACGAAAAAAATTAATTCGATCAATTAAAAATTCCAGTGGGCGATTTTTGTGGAATCACCCTTATATGCTCTTAATCTGCATTAACAGCCGAGTCGATATAGCCATGTCCGTATAGCCGTATCCGTTCGGATGAACAATCCGATTCCGGAAATGGTGTGATATTGAGGTTTGACTTGTACGGGACATAAACTTCTTATGTTTGCAGGCAGAAAAAATTTATTTTAAATTTTTGCCACCTTCCGCCCCCGCAATTTGGAAAAATCGTCATATCTCCCAAAGTTTTGTTAATAGATGGTTCACAGTATGAACTTCATACCTTCTAGAGACAGTTAGTAATAAGCATTATTTATCGATTTGTCGATGTTATTGGTTCGAACTGTGTTCAATTCCATCTTTTACTAACAGAATTTACTTATCGAAACGCTTCTTAGTCGGAGTCTCAAATCCCGAACCGCAGCCGGAACACTAAGAAAATCCGTCGATATCACAGATCTTCAAGTTATTTTATTTTCATATTTAAAAATTTTTTAAAAATCCGTACATCTCATTAAAATGGTCTGCTTTACTCAGAAATAAAATTTCAAATTTTATACTCTGTACCAAAGGAACACAGAATATACTCAATTTGTACTTTTGTGGTGTATTGGCCTTTGCCATAGTATTGTTCTGGGCCTACGTGCCAGTTCGTCGGCCGTTTCATTAACGGGAATGTTGTGATCTGTCAGATTCACTCTCTTTTATTACTTTTATATACAGTTAAATTCTTGTTGAAGTGGTACTTTGCCACCATTACGTCTCTGGGTTAGAGGATTATAGGGATTCTCCAGCTTTTCAGGGTCCCTTAAGCTTACTATGTGTTTTCTACCTATTTGTTCTGCTGTTAGTCTAAGCAGTATTGCTTCTTTCTTTAGGCAGGTGGTATTTTGTAGCCAGAACCCATCAAACCTGAAGTGCTGCTGTAGGCTTGTAAAGCAGAGGTTTAAAGACAGCTAACCATAAAGGATGCTATCTGTTTTTCTGAAAGGCGCAAATTATTTTTTTTTAATACACTTGAAAAGTGTAATATAATTTTGCCAGAAGTTTGGCAACGCATAGAAGGAATCATCTCCGACCACATAAAGTATATATATTCTTGATCAGCATGACGAGCTGAGTCGATTAAGCTTTGTCCGTCCGTCTGTCCGTCCGTCCGTCTTTCCGTCTGTCTGTTTCTACGCGAACTAGTCCCTCAGTTTTGGAGCTATCGAGCTGAAACTTTGCACAGAGTCTTCTTTTTACTGCACGCTGCTAATATGTCAAAACCGACCGGATCGGTTGACTACTTCTTGTAGCTGCCATACAAATGTTCGTTCGGAAAATGGATTTTAGTAAGAAAAACTGGTTTTATTCTCAATATTACTGCTCTCAAACACGGTCATGGGTAAAATGTAATGTTTTTAAGCTGATCTGCGAAGTTTGGTCAAGTCGCTAACCGTTGAGACAAGCTATTTTTGGGTATCAAAACTTCGGTACAGACGAAGTTAGCTTGCCCTTCTCGTTTTACCCGTTACTCGTAGAGTAAAAGGGAGTATACTAAGAGTCGCGCAAATTGTATTAACAGGCAGAAGGAATCATTTCCGACCATATAAAGTATAGTATAGGGCGGATTTTAACTTTCATAAGAGTTTATACCAGTTACCTATCGCTAAAGGGTAATCCCGCGAAGGGTCTATCTTTCAAACTGTAGGAGGTATAACGTTTTTTCCAAATTGCGTGGGCGGGAGGGGGCGTGGCTAAAATTTGAAACAAACTTGATCTGCGTGCAGATAAAAGAAGCATTTGTCCCGTACATGTCAAACCTCTATCTCTTACCATCTCTGAGATCTAGGTGTTCATACAGACAGACGGACGGACGGACGGACGGACGGATAGACGGACAGACGGACAAGGCTATATCGACTCGTCTGTTGATGCTGATCAAAAATATATATTCTTATATAGTCGGAAATGATTCCTTCTGCCTGTTACATACCTTTGCACGACTTTAGTATACCCTTTTCATTCTACGAGTGACGGGTATAAAAATGTTAATTTTAAATTTTATATTGATTTCTTTCTCAGTGTAGCACCAAACAAAAAACATGTTTGAAAATATCCGGTTGCCCAATTCGAACCAAACATTAGCGATAGTCTATGTTCGAAAATTTGAGGTTCACGTTTTGTTTTTGTTCGAGTCCAGGTTCGGCCCACGATTAACCCAAACATTCCAGCTTCAATAAAATATTCAATTCAACAAACTTCTTCCAAATTGGCCTGTTGCGAAATAACATACGAGAACATTTGCGTTAAGACATTTTAAGAGTGCATTTGATTACAGGTACCTGCGAGAGAAGGGACTTGTTTACACGGGGCGTTAAACATATATTAAAAGATAAAAATTAACATCAATTTATAACAGTAAAACACATCGCTTCATTACTTCAATACTGGCTTAACTCAAAATAATCCATTTTGAGAAAAACGCGTTTAAAGTTCTCAATGGGTTTATTCAGAAAAAAATTATTCTTTTAGTTTTCGAGTTAATCTAGTAAAATATTATATTTAAAACGCTCATTAATAAAAACTTCAAAATATGATGTTTTAACTTAATGCCGAAGTATGATTGCGCAATATCGACTTCAGGACAACTGAGATATGACGCTCTTGCCATAACATGGAAATGAACCTGTAAAATTATATTTCGACAAATTTTGATCTAACGCGAAAAGTATAAGAGATATCAAAATGAAATTTTTTACAAAAATTTGACTGGAGCTTATGATGCTTTTAGCAAACGAACTTAACCAAAATTTATACTACCACTAGCTGAGCGTAAAACAATTCTATTTCCGATTTGCTTTTAGTCGCCTTAATTTAAAAAATTTTTTTTGCGCATTGAATGGGAAATAGATCAGGTTTTTAACAGCGTTTATTCGAACCGACCATTTTCAGGAACAGAACAGGATCAGGTTCAACTGTTTTGTTTACGTGGTTCGGTTGGCAGTAAAAAAAAGAGTCGCAATTCCCTGTTTGTACTATTCAATTTACTCAGACTATGAATATTTTTATTGGTAACCAAACCATGCCCGAGTCACTCGTGCAAATCTCTGACCTCTACTTGGTGGACCCAATAAATTTAAAACAAAAAGGGTATTAAGAGCACAGTCCAAATTTTTGTTAAAATTTGTGTACTCTTCTTTTCTTGTGCCAAGTTGTGGGCGTGTTTCGTGTCTAAATAAGTAATAAACACCTTGCTGTATATTCTGGGCCTCTGCCCCACGTTTCGTAGTAATAAATTTCTATTTTGTAGCTGGCGTGTTGTTGTCGTTGTTGTTGCTAGAGGGTGTGGCTGAACTGCTGGCTGGTTGGAGCAGCAATCACAGTCGGGTGCATAGTTTGGTGCTTTTAAAATTTTCATAAGCAGCATTCGCATTCGTAATACAACGAAATTTATTGCATACACTCAGGCGGCATTGCCTGCTTACTTATTCATATGAAATTGCCTGATTACCGCCGCCAGCAGGTTGCAGCACCACCTCCGGCTCGGTTCGGTTCCTACAAATATCGGTACGTGTTTGAATTATATGCCGGTCATGGCATGAGTCGGGATTTGGATTTGGGTCCAACTGATGTAATGCGCCTGTTTGTATGGCAATTGCTGCGCTGGGACGCATTTTTTATGAAGTGTCCGGGTCATGACTTTTATGATTTGTGTGTTGGTCATGAAAGTGAAGTGGTTGGGGATCGAGGACGGGTCGTGGATAAGTAAGTAGGTAAGTACACACATGTGTGTAGTTGCCAGACACTAAAATCATTGAATTAAGCCAAATGATTCAATGGCATTGCGGCAAAAGTGGGATTGAGGTGAGGGAGTGTGTATATTGAGGGGTTGTATTATTTAATGGAATAAAACAAAATTTACAAGTCTCAGAAAATTGAAATTATTAAATTGCCAAAATCATAGCAGTCTGTAATTTGTCATCAAATGCCTCAAATTCACAATTCCAGAAAAGTGCCAAATGACTAACAAAACCTTGCGCAGAAAATATGAATAAATTAGATTTCTTTAAAGGCAACAAAATTAGATTTTTTCAGTATTTTTAAGGGTTGGTCGTTTGCTTAATACGAAATTGTTTTCGAAAATGGTCCACCACGTACAGATTTCAATAAATTTGAGCATAAAATTGCTTAAAATGCCCAAAGTAAATGTTTGTTTACTTGATGATGCCTCACCGCATCAAGCGGTCGACCGTAGCAAGTATTTATACTTTAAAATATATTTCGATTCGGTTCGTCTAGCAATCTCTGTAAATTTTAAGCAAAAGTAAATAGATTTCCTTGTAAGTTTTCCACTTCACTCCTTTCCTCTCCACTAATAATATCTTGTTTATGACAAACTCTCAAGGCTGTATCAATATTTTGGCCTCAAGCGAAATCCTCTTTTCCCACATACAAAACACACACAAAACGTAAAACCCTTAAGGAGTAGCACGTGCTCAAAATCTCAGCAGCGCCAAACACACTTCAGGTAAAAGAACAACAACAACAGCAAGAACTTGTCGCAAACACCTTTTGCCGAGCACTAAAATATAACTTAATCCTCAACGAAATTGATATGAAATTTTCACAGGCGGAACACAAAATGCTAGAGCAAAAAGAGAGAAAAATACGGAAAATTTAAATTCCACACATGAAGTGTGAACAACATTTTGCTGCTCTTTCATCTCATTCTCACTTCCGTCTGCATTGACACTTTCGGTTTGCTTTTTCCTGTCTTCTCTTCTTTTTTTTTTTGCTAATTTGTTGACGCCAACTTTTGATGTTTACTTTGATAATTTTTGATTGAAAAAGTTTCTCGCACGTTTTGGATGAAAAGTAAAAGTCTGTAGTCCTTAAGTTTATCTGAAAAAATATTTTTCGTCTAATTGCCCACATGTAGGCAGCAAATTTAGCAACCTTGTTCTACATTTGGGCTTTTGTTCTTAGAAAACAGAAATCTCTTGAGTTTTTGCATACTTTACAATTACTTTTTGCCGCCCCTCTCATTTTATCTCACTTATTGCCTTCGTCCTACTTGAAGCTTTCTCAGCTGCTTAATTTTTACACTTGCCGCCTCTAAATGACATCCCCTGAGGTATGGAAGAAGAACAAAAAGTGGCACAAAGTTTCCGCCTCTCACACCACCAAATTGTTGTGGCCCGGGGTGTAATTGTAGGAAAGAAAAGTTTTTTTCCTTTGTCTCGGAATGTAAATTGTTGAAGCCACGTGAAAGGCATAAAAGTAATGAAATCTATTTCCATGTACAATAAATAGAAGTCTGGACGAGTCAACTAAATTTCTCGTTGGCAAATACCACAAAAATTTGGCAACTGACAGCTACAGAAAGTGGCAAATGTTTATCTCTCAAATTATACACCATTTCTGTTGCATATCCAAAGGCGCAATTCATAAAGCAAACCTCAAGAGAAACAAATATGAATGCGGTGGTGGCCACTAGAGATGTGACGGAAACGTGTTTATGATTCAGAGCACGAAAATATTTAGCAAAACTAAGCCCAAAACTGTTTGCTAAGGTTGGGGCAATGAGAATGATCTAATAAACGTTAATTGGCATCCATTATAAGTGCCAGCAAAACTGGCGATTGCACTGGACTCTGTTGTGTACTCTGGATCCAGGATGAGCTGCCTCGCGATGGTGGAAAAAGCTGATTTGAGTTCAGACCATATTAAACTACTTAAGCTGCCCTTACACCCATCATAAATCTCTAAATATTCGGTTGTCAAAATTCTGTAAAACGGACTCTTAGTTTGATACTAGACTTGTCAGATAACAATAAAGAAGGCTAATTTTTCGAAATATTTAAAGTTATTTGCCTTAATATTAGGCTGCCTTCACACTGTTTGACACAATCGTACATATACGATTTCAGACATGACTTTTGTATATTCTTTCAAGTGAGACTTTTTAAGTAGCGCACAAAACTTTTGACGCCAAATTCCTCTGCTTTGTGAATTATTTTTGCATGCAGTTTTTTGTTTTTGCAGTTCCTTTGTTGAGGTGTATACTAAGCAGGGTTCTCAAAGTACCGTACAAAGTACCGTACTTATGTTTAGTACACAAAAAGTACTGAACAAAACCAGAAAAGTACTCAGAAAAGTACGGTACAGTTTAACGCACCGACCGAAAAAAGCAAGTACGGTACAGCGTCGTAACGAACCGACCGATAAAAATAAGTACCGAAATTTTATGTGTTCAGCACTCGTACGTACTAAACAATTTTAGTTACATACAATTAAGTACAAAATGGTTCTTAGTTAAGAACACGGAGTGTAAAACGAATTTAGTTACAGACTTTGTGATAGATGCACTGACTGAAGACTTATTAAATCGCGGCAAAAAATCCAAGGAGGATAAAAATGACTGAAAACTTATTAAAACGCGAAAAAAATCCAAAGAGGATTAAAATAGTAATTATAAAAAACGTAATTGCCAACCAAGTAAAAAATCATGTCAGGATCAATGCATGGGCGCAATTCGCAGTGAAGGGGTGTAATAAAACCGCGAAACAATACTGAGCCACGAACCATATATGTATGACCATTATCCACCATTTTCGCTTGTAAATTTGTATAAAAGCCTGCCAATGCATAAGCGTTATTCAAAAATAGTTCAATTCTCAATAGTTTATGTTTTTGAATATAGAAACAGCTGATTTGCTGTGTCATTTTATGTTGATTAGAAGTTTGTCTTTCATCTGAAATTAAGGAAAACTTAACAAAAAGAAACGTGCTACGAATTTTACAGTCAGGAGGAATGAGAACTAGTAGCTCTAGTTGAGGATAACAAGAATGTCATCGAGAACAAGATGTCAGATGCGGTCATTGGAATCAGAAGAACAAGCATGGGCAAAACTGACGTGCACTTACGCTAGCAAGACTGAATTCAGCGCACTGCTCAGGCTCTTAAAGCAAAATATGATGGGCTAAGAAAATAACAAACCTAAGTGGATTTTAAAGAGGGCAACATTTCGCACGCGGTGAAAATAATGGATATAACTGAGAATGGCGCGAGAACGTTTAGACAGTGATAGTAAGTATAAACTGAAGTATTTACTTCAAGACATGATGTACATAATCCATCTTTTACAGATTTTATTGATTTGGAAGATGGGCAGAGGAGTTTGATTTTAAAGTGATTCAGAGTTCGAAGTCCGCCGGATTTATTAACCCTCAATCCAAAGAACATACACAAAGAAAAAAACGACAAGAAAAAACAATGTTTTCTTAAAATCTGCAAGTTTTAAGAAAAATACAGAAAGTGGCCAAAAATAGTTTTCGTTAAACTTACGTAGCTATCAAAATATTATTAATTAAAAAGAAGGCATTGATTTGCTATCATTTTCTAAAATTCGAAGGCACTTCTCCAATTCTTGAAGCAGGTTCCTTTGTTTGAATTGTTTATGGATCTATGACACATTGGAAAGCTTTTCAGCTCTTTATCGGGGTTGAGTAGCGGCATCACATGTTCTGTCTCAGTTTACACCCACGACTGTTTTTAAAAATTTGCAAATGGAAACGGTGAACGCTTGTACGTTTTGGAAAATCCTTTCTACGGACCGGAGACCGCCTGCGTGAATCCAGTGGTACACTCAACCTCTCGTGACTTTAGACGTCCCCACTTAATGTAACTGCTAAAAGAGCAAGGCATAGAACCCGGTAGCTATGCTCACCCACAAAAGCCCCCAATAAGAATATAAAAGACTAAAAACACTCTTTCTTTTATTCACACTTTTTTGCTTAGCACGAAACCAACCCAAGACTAATGTGAATTTACGTGCAAATAAATATAGGATGATAGGAAAGACATCGATTTCCATTCCACTGAACCTGCGTGGCCGGCACAGCCAAAGCTACTTCATATGTCTTCGCCAGCTGTGGCTCTTTATATTGTAGATCTTCCCCCCCCTCTTTTAGCCTAACTCGGTCTTACCCGGTTCATTTGCACCCCTTCCCCTTACACCTACCTTCTCTTACACTTCAATATCTTGTTTTTTTTTTTACTCGTTTTCTTGTCCTTTGTCCTGTTCATACCGCCATTTCTCTGATGCCGACGCCTCTGTTTTCATTCGCTGTTTTTTTGCCTTGTCACCTCTCTCCCTCCCCTCGTAATCTAAATTGCGCTTCTTTTCTCTTATTGTTCACCTTCTCTCTTCCCTTTCTCAACGGTAAAAGGCAGTTGACCAATCTTCATGTTCTAATGACTTTGGTCATACGCATGGGTTACTTTCACAAGGGAAATCCCCATAATCTCATGTACCGTTTTTGTAAATCTTACTTTCACGCGTAAATAAAAAGTCAAAGATTTTTTTAAGCTTGATAAATCAAAAGTGAATCACACGAAAATAAATAGTCATTATTAATGAAAAAAGAAAGCTCCTTTAAAAACGTTTTATTACAAATTCTGAGTTTAATGCTTGTTGCACGAACCTTAAATGAAAAAAGAATGAGACTGAAATAAGGGAGCCTTGTTATCTATCTCCAAAAGTTACAAACACGTACCAATAAGAAAATGAAGAGCACTTACATTTGGATTATATAATCCTTTAATGAACATCAAGTAAATAGATTTATATCTCGAGCGTAATGGACTCGAGCATAGATTTTGTTCTATTAACCCCTAGATGGCTCTCATGATGGAGCTGCACCCCATACCCCTAAATTTCCCGACCAAGTATTTCAATGAAAATCATTGCAGGATTCAATTTCTCTGAGAAACAGGGCCTAGGATAAAATCGAAAAATAAAAAATCGCCTATGCTACCAGATTATGCAGATCCGGTCATCGCACCATTTTCAGTTTAAACAATTGGAAAAAGACTGACCAGATGTAAAAATGAAGGTTACAAAATAGTTGCAAATGACTGATATGTTTATAAAGAGCCATTAAAAGATAATTTAGAATGAAATGATCTCCTTGTTTTTACCATTTTAAGTTTAACCTGTTAATTAATTATTCTTTATTACGAAGCCATTTAGTGACATATTAACTATTAATTTGTAAAATAAAAACTTAAGAAGAACGGACCAAATTTGAACAATCAAACAATTTAATTGCAGCCAGTTCTGAAGTTTGAGATAATCTCGTATAACACTTCGCTTAACACGTTGTATTTTCTGGAACGTAACCCCCTTGTTAAGAGGGCCAGGTATTTCCAATTTTTAAAATGTCTTCTTCGAAGCCTAAGCACTCGCCATATTGATAGTCTTTTAATTTTCTTTCAAATGAAGAGCTCAGACTTCCATTAAGTAAAGGTGATTGGCTAATAATATTATATTTGCTTGCTGCAGCCGCTGAGGTGCAAGGCTTGTCATCATTCACAATGTCTTCTTTTTTTGAGAACCAGTTATTAATGGAGCACAACTTGTTCTGGAAAATATATGTACAAAAAGAAAACGAAAGCCTTAACTTAATAACACTTTAGGATAATAACAAAATAATTTCTTACCAATGCAATCTCTTTTTGATTCTCCGTTAAAAGTACCGAACCTCTAAAATTAAACCGAGGATCCAAATATAAAGCAGCCAAGAAGGCATCATTTTACACCAATATCTTCTTTCGCTTACCCATGGCCGAGTGAAGCATTTTTGCCAAATTATTACTACAGCTTATATGTTCAAGCCGTTTTTCGCAACAATGCCATTCTCGGTAAAAATCGACCATTATCATTTGCTTTGATTGGCATTATTACATTTTTTGATCCTCTTTGATATTTTTCCGCGATTTAATGATTTGTCAGTTATTAAGATCTTAGCTATGTTCTTTACCTTTGGTCATCCGTGGTGTTAATCGCGGTTCGGTATTGTCATAGACAGGGGTACGAAGTTATATGTGATCATTCGTGGCTTTGAAAATCAGTTTCTTAAGCATTTCGCGGTTTTATTACCATGGAGACCCCTTAGCCGCATATTGCGCCTATGCATTTATCTTGAAAGTAAAGTTTGTTTGGCATTATTACATTTTTTGATCCTTCTTGGTATTTTTCCGCGATTTAATGATTTGTCAGTAACATAAAGTGGTTTAAAACAGTTTTTAAGATCTTAGCTATGTTCTTTACCTTTGGTTATCGTTGGTATTAATCGCGGTTCGGTATTGTCATAGACAGGGCAATGCAGTTATGAGTGTTCATTTGTGGCTTTGAAAATCATTTTTTTTGCGATTTAATAAGTTTTCAGTCATTTGTATCCTCTTTGGTTTTTTTTGTCGCGATTAAATAAGTCTTCAGTCAGTGCATCTATCACAAAGTCTGTAACTAAATTCGTTTGACACTTCGTGTTCTTAACTAAAAACCATTTTGTACTTAATTGTACGTAACTAAAATTGTCAACACATAAAAGTTCGGTACGTATTTTTATCGGTCGGTTCGTTACGACGCTGTACCGTACTTGCTTTTTTCGGTCGGTGCGTTACAAATTATTTGCCGTACTTGTGATTTCGTACAGTACGAAACGAAAAATGTACCGTACATTTCTGAGTACGGTACTTATTGAGTACAGTACTTTTCTTGTGTATAAAAACCCTGATGCTTAGTTTAAAAATTGATTGTTAGTTCCATCACTTAATTGCACATGGCTTCGGTACTTATCCAAAGATATTATTCATCAGTAACGTTTTCTCGACAGCAAACTTGTCATCCACACAGATCCCCTCAGATTCTTTTCTAGCTGACTACCGGTGATGCCCTTAAGCATTACTGAAGTTTCTCTTTAATACCTAAACGAAGTAATTCCACAAGATGTTCTAAGACATTGACCAGTATGCAAAATTCAATCCCATCCTGCGGGACGACGGCTATTGGTGCCGGTCGGATGCGTATATCGTAAACGAATTGGACCGATGCCCTGGTTTCTGGTCTTCTGATAGTGAAGTTCCTAACAAATTGAAGGAGACTGACTCCACACCTTATGACTTTCACCCTAACAGCTTGCTGTTCACGTATGTATGTTGTCAGTCAATGGACAAAGCCCTTTCAGAACATCTATTCGAGTTGCGCAGAAGCCAAGGAGCATCAGTACACAAAGTTTGCAACCACATCATGGAGAATTTGGATGATCAACCTTATTACTCTGTTTTCAAACTGGACATTCGGCATGGATTCGAAAGCGTATGCTATGACAGATGGGTTTTTTAAGCAGAAGTCCCTCCTCCCAACTGCTCAATTCGCTATGCCCAGCTCCTTACTCAAACGAAGCTGCCTCATGGTCGAGTTGAGAGACGAGTAATCGAATGAACAACGAATTGGAGCTGAGATACCCCCAGGTCTGTCTGTACACGGTATGAGCAAAGGCCAATATAATTTCTAAGACGCCGAACGGCCATATATTGGTTTTGCACTATGCAGCTATTTTTTTTTTGGTAGCGACGAAAATCGCGCTCTCTCCGCTCACACAAAGTTGAGAGCGTAAAAATCTAAAAATAGAATGCACTTGCTTGTGTGAGTAGTACTTGAGAATACGTGAGTACACTTACACTCGTCGGCTGTCGTTGTATGCGTACAAAAAAGCGGCTGGCTCTAGAGCGCTCTCTCTCTCTCTCTCTCTGGTTTTTAAAACAATTTCAAGAGAGCCAAAAGCCAGTTGAAAAGCCAGCACCGAAAAATCGTGTGCAAAAACATCGTATGGCGTTACTCATCTTCATTCATTCTAATATCTTTGGTATGAGAAACACACACAGACTTAGGGTTAACGACTCCGTCACACCCTGATTGAGGTCATTACAGAATACTGACCACATTAAGCGTCTAACCACTAAATTCAGTCTTGTCTTTTCTAAAATATTTTAAATAGGTGTAATGGACGGTTTTCCTCGAGTTTTCGGGCTTTTATTTATATTTTATTTACGCACGGGTTGCTATTTACACACGGTTTAATATTAACAACGTCAATACTGGTTTCTTCTGTCTGTCTTATCCTTATTACTTACAGCGCCTGTCTTCGTTCATCCGCCTGTCAGTCTACTACTCGTCCATTCTAAATACAGTGTGACCATCGTCTATGTTTTCAAAATACCTTAACGCTAAAATACCGATATACCCATATCTTGGTGGTCATTATCAAATTATTTCATTAGACTCCAAGTAGGTTATGAAATTAATTGGAGTGATCTTTTGTTAGTGCCGCGTGTAACAGCTAAAAGGACAAATGGTCGTGTTACCTATGTCAATTATTAAAACTTTGATTGGAACACTTCTTAGCTACCTTGAAGAAAAACCTGTGCTGAACTAAACAATACATCAATTTATAATTATTATTATATTACTATTTAATAAATATACTGAAGTTTTCTTTCTCACGCTCGCATCTCTTATTTCTATGTATTTAGGTTTGTATTGCACCTAGCAAGAGCGTCTTAACCGCAGCTAAACAAGTAATTTTGTGCACATTTCACTTGTCATATGACACGTACTTATTTCGTATCTTCCGCTCATTCCTCTTCTACTTTTTCTCCATGTCTGGTCCGTCCCACCGAACGCCCTGCCCTGCTTTCTGTCTTGAAGCGATTTTCCTACTTAGCAGCTAGCAAAAGTTGCAAGTTTCTTGCATTTTGCCTAACCCTCTGACACTTCTCGTGCTGCTCTTCCAACTCATAACGCGTATTAAGTGCTTCCCTAACGTAGATGCAAGATACAAGATACAGGTTCAACTCGGTGCTTGCTTTTTTGCCAGTTAGTTTCCGTTTTCACGCAAAGGTGCGCCCCAAGCAGTCAACGAATATTTGCACTTAAAGTTTGCATATCGAAAAAATTAAGATATTCCATTCAAGCGTTTCCCCCGCCCATTGTCTTTATGCCTTTTTTAGTTTGTTCCGTTAATGGCCACGTTCAGCCAATTAAAATTCTAATTGGTAAACATAAAAACCAACTGCCAAAATAAGGAGAAGGAGTGCAATGAAGATGCTTTAAGCTCTTCGAAGTTTTGCTCAGTGCAGTAGGGGAGTTTCAGAGTTCAGAGTTTTGCAACTGACAGGCGAGAAAAACAAAGTTTCATATTGAGAAATGGGCAAGACAGCTGAGCCGAAGGGGGAATGGAAAACTAGGGGAATGGCTTTCACATGCATCATAAACCAAATCAGACGTAAGTAATGCGAGGCAGGCCAACACCTTGGTATAAAGTTTAATGAACAGAATGTTTAAAAGCAGACGCAAGTCTATAAACTAGTCAAGGGCGGGTCTGGGAAGGGTAAAAATGAGGAATGCTAGCTTCGACTCAGCTGAAGTTTATTTGCCCTTGCAGCCCTTTTAATTTATATAAATGACGTTTTCAAATGATTTCATTTCATTCATTGAACAATTTAATTCTCGCTTTGATTAATGTTAGCGCAGTAATGTCCAAACTAAGCCATAGATGGCGCCACTACTTTGACCATTTGGCTGAACAGTTTGTTATATGGCAGCTATACCATATATAAGAAAATCTCGCTAAAATTGTGTTGAAACAGATCATATTCATCACTGGAAATATAATGACTGCAATTGAAAACAAAAAAGTTTTTCTTACCAAGAATTTTTTTCAGAATATCTTTAGTCCGATTTAAAAAAAAATTAGAGATATTACAAAAAGGCAAAGAAAACTTATAAATACGAAGCCCATTTAGCTAATTGCTTAACTCCCTTTAAAACATTGCCCTCCTACGCCTCTGCAATCAAACGTATACTTAATATTTCCTCTCTTCTTCCAACTTTGAGTTACATGAAATGTAATTAAACCAAAACTTTCTTTAAATAAATTGGTTTATCTTCCAAACATAATTGTGTGATTGATGATTGAATTTTCCAATTTCTCTGTTCGGCCATTTCCAATTGCAACTCAATTAAGATTGGCCATCTGTTAATAAAAGAAATACCTAAAGTTCAGGCTCAACTTAATAACAAATGTTTTTGCACAGCAATTCTTTCTCTCTGTCTCTCCTGCCCGCTCACACAGGGTCATAAATAAAGGCGGAGGCTGCAAGTTCAAAGTTCAAAGAGGTCGTCGTGGGTCCACACAGATGTAATTGGCACACAGATTGAACACGGAACATGTTGGTGGTTGCCTGCTCAACATGTGTAGCAGTTGGGTTTGGTTTTCTAATGAAAAAGGTTGGCCCCCCCAATGTCTTTGTTTGCTTGGGATTGTGAGAGAATTGTGTACTATGAATTTTTGGGGGTTTTATTTGGCGGACTTCAGACAAATTGCCGACGATTAAGATTTTTTATCGGACTGCTGAGAGGTTGGATGAAAAATGAAGATGTGGCTAATGGTGTCGGTTGAGCAAAGTGGAGTCAGTAAACCACAATGTTCTAAGACAGTTGGTAGCTTTAAGTTGATGAGGCGATTAAAAGTATAAACTGAATAAATTTTAAGTAATTTATAAGAAGTGAGACACATGGGTTTCTTAAAACCAAGTATCCAAACATATATTTTGTAAATATTTAAGAGTCAGTTCGCTTGTAAGTCTTCTGATAACTGATATCTACATTGTTCAAAAAGTATAGTGAATTTTGAATTTACTCGTACGTATACTCGATTTTTCTCACGTCCTTCACATGTGCTGACAAAGCTGGCCATTTTGAGTGATTACATAAATTTTTGGCAGCTATTTTTTTAAGTGCAACGAGAATTGGAAGAAACGTTGGCATAAATGTATTATATCCAAGTGGGACTCTTTTGAAGGGAACAAAATAGATAATTAATGAATAAATGAAAAATTTTTGAAAAAACACAAATATTTGGCTTTTACACAGCCCAAAGGGCCACATGCGGAGCTTCCCTCAATCTCATGGCATCTGTGCCTTATAATCTTCGCGCAAAAGCAAGAGATCTACAGTTTTACGCCGAATTAGAACAGCAAAGTTTAGTTAGCTCTTGTGCCAATAGCTGGTGAAGGTGACCGATTGTGTAAAAGTTTTTAGATGTTCCGAGGCGGGATCGAACATTTGTAAGATTTTATTAAACTAACATATTTTATTTAATAAATTTTATTCAATGTTAAGCGTAAGATGCAAATAAAGTCAACCAACAGAATTGGCGCAGTTGGTTTGAAAAGCAGCCGGAGGCAGTTCAAGAGCGGCCAATACACCATTAAAAATGCACTGTTTGGTGCAGCTTGTTGGCCGGCAGCATCATTGGACCGTACTGATAAGAAAATAATAAAAAATATCAACGTCAATGGACAAAGATTACCGACTTTTTTTTTAGCCCAAAATGGAAGAATCGGACACTACGCTAACTTCCCTTTATTTTGTCACTTTTAAGTGATTCCGTTAGAAGTGGTAAAGGCATTTAAATTCCTGGAAATAGTCCTAACACGACTCGAGTAGCCTGAAACAGTGCATGGTCGAGCTTAACTCAAGGAAGGAACGTTAGCACGAGCGTGAAATACAAGATGTACCAGGCTGCGGCAAGGGCCCTAACTGCAATGCAGCACAAGTTTGGGAAGGCCAGCAATACAAGGATGTAGAACGATGCTTGATATTCCTTATCAAAAAATCTTTGCCCTGCCTTTTAACACACTTAACTACGCCATCTATCTCGTAACTGGACTGCAGCCACTAAATTCGTATACCCTGCGCCTTTACTTTGAATACATCAAAAAAGCTCTCAGAATGCCAGATGGTCGGTACACAAAAGTGGGCTCAACCTACCTACTGCAACACAAGGCTGAATTCTTTAAGAATTGGCTTGAACTTGCGTCACGGAGATATGTTTGATAACCAAAGTAGATGGATTGTAGAGCATGAAAATATGCCTGCCAGCATCGAAGCTCTTACCGGGCAATGCAGCTCGACAAAGCCGTCAGCAATCTGGCATACGACCTTGAATTAAAGAACTATTTGCATGGCGGCAGAATCTTTTCAGATATTTGTTAAACATTTGCCAGGTCCTGCCAAAAAAAATGTAAAATATCTGTTCTAAATCTAACGTATTAATGAACAGAGAAAAAGCTAGCTTTTCTGGTCGCCGCGTTTAGTTTCGTCACTTCAACAGCTGGCAAGTAGCTCTTTATCATGCTGCATGTACAAATGAGCAAACTAAACGTATAATGCAAAAAGGATTGAAAGAAAATCACGGCCAAAACGTATAGAAATCCCACATTTTCGTGTAGATTTTTGCATATTTTTTTTCTGTGTCTTAAAAAAACTGAAATATCTAAAATAATCACTTATGGTCAATGTATTAAATTGAGTAGTTTGACGGCGCTACGCCATGCTCATGAAAGCAAATAATAAACTAGTACTACTAATATATTATATGTCGAGGCAAACTTTTACTATATACTACTTATTTTCTCAAATCCGAGGATCAAGTGTATGAGAAATGTATAGAGTTTAAGCCCATGCACATTGGGCCAGCGAGCCGATTTTTCGACGAAAATTAAAGTTTTATGGCTAGGTTCTTGAAATTTGGTAAGTATGATAGTGTTGATGCACAAAAAAATATATCAAAGTTTCAGCCCGATCTGACGACGCCTTCCCTAGCCGCCCATATGAGATAGGTTTCCTCTTATTGATACTTGTACGGCAATTAATAATGCTAGCACTTGTTAAATTCAACAAATTTTTTTAATAAAAAATAACAATGCATTCAAAATGACTATAAATAAGTATTTTACATTAAAAAATGTTCCTAAAAGTCGTCTTCTACAACAATTTCTATTGAAAACGGGTTTTCAGAGTCAGAATCTGAATCACTATCACTTTTGTTAGCTTCAAGAACGGGAACATTGTTATTATTGTTCATGTTACAAAAATATAGCAAGTTTGGTGATTCCAAAAGTTCGATTACGTCTGCTGGTAGGGGTAGTTTATTTTGCTGACCCAATTTATTTGTTAGATAGATGCTCGACAGAAGAGGATCTGAGGAATCCATTGCTCTGTGGAAAACGTCAGCCACGTTGTTCTGCCGTGTACTCTTTCGAGCATGTAACCTCCTGTCACTCTTATAGTATTTGTTGCGAGCCTGTAAGGCGTTCTCGCCAAGAACGTTTTTTTTTTTTGTTTCGCTATTTCTTTTTTTCCATTTTCATCTCTCACTTGCCATTTTTTAAATTTCAGTCTATATGCAATTTTAAGAACGAATTAAAAAAATGGAATCCAACCATGTAGAGGACTTATGCCATATTTTAATGCTTCATGTTTTGGCTTAAATTTTGGTGAGTCCATTTTAGCATTTTCCATGAAGTCTTTTGGACTCGCTCCACATATCGGACGCAATTGTCAAGATTTGGTTTCAGTCAAAATATTTAAAACTTTTCCATCTAAAAGTGTCATTTGAGGATCATATTTAACTGTAATTGATTTTCCATTTACAACGGTGCAGACATATGAGGACAAATCTTTTATTTGATTATCCAATTTTTTTTCTCAGCAAGAATTGTCTCTTTAACAAACTCAAGCATGACTGGTCTACAAAATCTAATCGACTGAGGAGGACGATTCTTCCAAAATACATTTTCAATATGGTCCATTAACTTTAGGGGGATTATTGTTGTCGCAAAAAGCGAGCAGTCAGAAAGCAATGAATCACATCCAAAAAGCTTCTCACTTTGGTGTTGATTTCATCCTTTTTCTCCGTGCTCGAATTCTTTCAGTTTATCATAAATCCAACTCAAAACAGCAGATGCGCTACGATGGTTTTGTATGTAGTTATCAAGCAGTTGCTCATAGGCGAACTCAACCACAGCTACAATAATAGGGATTTATACACATCGGAGCAAAATGGAGCAAAAAAGCTTTTTAAAATTTGTTTATATACACTTTGCACTATAATGACACATAATAACTTTTTGGCACAACTTGGCACAAAATTAGTTATAATTCACAACAGACGGGTTAGCAGGTTAGCTTTTTTCTACTTTTGGACAACACAAATAATCGCACACAAAATACACATTTACAAACATGAACAAAATCTTTTTTAATACAAATATTCTACATACCTTGGTCTTTCTTTTCCATAATTTTAGTGAAAATTGTTTAAGCCACAATAATTTTGGCACATTCGCAAGTAAACAAAAACTTTCCCGCGCTTCTTAGTTTCTCACGCATGCAATCAAACAGCTGACTTTGAAGGGCTGCCAAAATTTCAGGGATGCATCAAAACAATTAAAATCTTTTGATTCATTTTAGTCAAAATATATACTATTCAAATTTTATTATTAAAATAGGTTTACTTTCTATAAAAATTTTAATTTTCGTCGAAAAACGGCTCGCTGGCCCAATGTGCCATGGCAGAGTGACAGACAATGGCAAGGAGTTTGTCAATAATCCTATTGATGAATATTCAAAGCATTATCAAGTCAACTAAAGTTTCCGTGGAGCCCACTGCAAAACTCTGTAACTTTTGAACCAAAATATTAATTTTTTCAAAATTTTGAATTCATTTTTCTTTTGTTTGCTTAGGAATTGTACTGGGCTGCAAATAGTGAAGATTTCATAAAAAATCGAAGTAAAAGTCTATATTTTGTAAAAAAAAACTATAATAAAGCTAATGGGATGGTTTTTGGTCAAAATATAGGTATGGAATACTCAGCAGGTTTTTTAAAATTAGTATTTCACCGACCAAGGTTTATATACCACCATTTCTTAAACAATTAATATAGTTCTGACCTCGTTGTACTCTTATTGCTACATGAATTACAAAATTTAATGTATGATCCCAAATTTGTATCAAAATAATTTAAAAAAAAAAAAAAAAAAAAAAAAATATCGTTCGGGGGTGCCACAAAAAACCTCTTCCAACCTCTTCCGTGTTTTGTTAGGAAATTTAAAAACACCACCTTCGCAGTGGCTCCCTCTGTCATTGGTGTCGCCCTCTACAAAACAGCTAGATTATTAAGGGCTGCCAATTTATACCTCATGTTTAGCGCCAATAAAATTTTAAATTTTGCATACTATCTATGGAGAATATGAATTAAATTTGAATTATAATTTAAAAATGCCTCATAAAACATATCACAAAAAAATTGAATATTTTCGCCGAGAGATTCAGCCCTGTTTTTAGAGATGGGACTTCAACTGGAAGAACTGGAGTTCCAAATAGATTTTCTAATAAGAAAATGAAATTTCTCGAAGTTCTTTGGATCCGACGAATTTTTCAAAACATTTACAAACCAACCATCGGAAAATACTCTAGAGATTTCTGTTTCACCCCCGATTATATTTATTTGTATAAATCAGGTTTTTAATTATTTTTTTTGTTACATGTCAGTTTTTCTCGAGTTGGGTCTCAATAGGCGTCGGTTAATGATATTTTCCTTAAAGGGATTAGACTGCAAAATGAAGCATTCAATTCTTTGAAGCTCAACTGGATAAGTAACTTGTCTCTCATACCCTATTCTTATAGTTAATTTACCAAATAACACCTTAACACCCTAATTAACACATGTGGGCCACCTTCAAATCGAATGCGAAACCCATTAATTAAATCCTAATAATGACATTAGGCCAACTCGCACTCCCATCTTACCACCCACACATCACACGTGGGTATATAAGCCTGCAAGATGTGCTCGCCACAGTTCATACACCCACTGGATAGCGTCGCAACATGGACTTGTCATCGATGTCCACCGTGGATATGCCCATATTCGGCAATACGCTGAAGCTGATGAAGTTCTGGTCATATTTGTTTGTACACAATTGGCGACGTTATGTGGCAATGACTCCATATGCCATGATTAATATGACACAATATGTGGATATCTATTTGAGTACTGAACCCTTGGATTTTGTCATAAGGAATGTGTACCTGGCGGTACTCTTTACCAACACCGTGGTAAGAGGAGTGCTGTTGTGTGTGCAGCGCAAAAGCTATGAGAGATTCATTGAGTTACTCAAGGGTTACTATGTTGAATTATTGGTAAGTTTAATCCCAGAGTAGTTAAATGCTTACCCAGCCTGCAACTTTCGTTCAGCAATCCAAAGACCCACAAGTATGTGAACTGGTCCAAGAAACCACACGCCTCTCCCTCACCATTGGACGCATTAATTTGCTAATGGGCACCTGCACCTGCATTGGCTTCGTGACCTATCCCATTTTTGGCTCGGAGCGAGGTATGTATGTGTTCTACTCATTTCCCACTTCTTACACCCGTTTTTTGCAGTGCTGCCCTATGGCATGTATTTACCGGGCATAGATGAATATAAATATGCCAGTCCCTACTACGAACTGTTCTTTGTGGCCCAGGGCATAATGGCCCCCATGGGCTGTTGCATGTACATTCCCTATACGAATCTAGTGGTGACCTTTACATTGTTTGCCATACTCATGTGTCGAGTGTTGCAACACCGACTGCGCAGCTTGAAGCACTTGCATGCGTCGCGAGTGCGTCAGGAAATTATATGGTGTATACGATATCAGCTCAAGTTGGCGGGGTAAGTTCGAGATAATTGAAGCAATGGGAGGGGGACGGTTAATTCAATTAAAATAATTAAAAGGGGAACCTTTATGTATTGCATTGTACACTTCCATCAGGTTAGTGGATGGCATGAATGAGTTAAATACGAATTTACATTTGGTGGAGTTCCTATGCTTTGGCGCCATGCTTTGTGTTTTACTCTTCTCCCTGATCATTGTAAGTTGACAACAAAAAAGATAAGTAAGTCCACAATGCTGTAGAAACATAAAAAAACATAAAAACTATTGCGAGTGCAATAGGTTAATATTTGGTACACGATCCTCCTGTACAAAGTTGTTTAAAAGCAAATGACTTCATTAGACCGCGAAATATCAAGGATCCTTGAATTACTTGGGGACTTGGCTTGGTCAAATCTCAGATCCACAAAATATTTGCTGCCAACCCAGAAAGAATAAATAAGAACTTTCCGGCCAGTGTGACCAAAATCACCAGCAAAATCAAAATTATAAAGCGACGTTTGCAGCTGCTGCTTTTATTTTTCTCAAGATTATTTTTTGCCTTCGATTTTGCTGCGTCTTCGAAAAAAATGTATATTTAAATTAAAAACATTGTTCAAAAAGCAGAACTATCAAAAAAGGTGAATTCAAAACTATGAGTAGCATTTCAATCCGCACAAAAATATATTCAGCCGAAGAAGTTAACTCAATTTTACCTTAGCAAATCAAAGCCATAGGAACCACAGTTCGTGGTAAAGGTATTTTGTAGTCGGGGCACTCGACTGCCACACTCTTCCAGGTTCTTTCGGAGTTTTTCTAAGCAACTCGAATCTTGACGAATATTCCCTGAGTGAAAGAACAAAACTCAAAATTCCAAAGGCGAAAACAAAGATCATAGTTTCATGATTTTTTTTCCAAAAGATGTCATAATTGTGCATGTAATACTATAACAATTTTTAAGTTACCTTTTAGAATTCAACTGCATTATCATTTCCAGGTGTAAGTGTTGGTTCATTTGATTTTAAATGATTTCATAATTACAGCAAATATATTGAATTTCGCCCTTAATTGCCTGCATAATTTTCCAATCATTTTTTGTTAAAAATAATAAAAGAAAATAGACAAAATAATAAGTTTTGTCCAATCTTACTTGCAGGCTCAAACGGTTGCCCAAAGAGTTATTGTTATTGCGTATATGGTCATGATATTTGCCAACAGCGCTGTTCTCTACTATGTGGCCAATGAGCTTTTTTATCAGGTAGGTAAACCCATCCTTTCACCCTCTCTATCCATTAACTTCCATTTTCTATTGCCAGAGCTTTTACATCTCCATTGCCGCCTATGAGAGCAATTGGATGGATTTTGATGTGGACACACAAAAGGCTTTGAAATTTCTGATAATGCGTTCCCAAAAGCCTCTGGCGGTAAGAAATATGAAACGAAAATCAGACTCCTTACCTTACCCTCCTGTGCAAACCAGATACTCGTTGGCGGTGTTTATCCCATGAATCTGAGAATGTTGCAGTCGCTGCTTAACGTCATCTACTCCTTCTTTACCCTACTGCGACGCATTTATGGCTGAAGAACGTTTTTACAAGGTTAGTGCTTTTTATCCCTTTGTGTTCGTTTGTCCCTTTATTGAAGGAGCAGGGGGCAAGAGTGATGGGAGAACAATTGCTACAATTGATTGCATTTAAGTAGAAAACGTTTTTAAACGAAAAGAAAAGATGCAATTTGCAATGGTCAATTCCCGAAACACGTTCCAAATTTCCACCAAGAAATAAACTATAATAAAAATGGCTTCCATTGGGGAGGCTTCCATTTGGTTGTTGTTGTTGTTATTATGCTCGGCACGTGCCTTACAGATAACTTCTATTTAAGCAAATATAAATCTAAAGTGTGTTAAATTAGATTAAAATGTTCTCCTGATATAAAACAGTGTCCAAAAGTGGCAGAGGGGTGAGGTTAGAAGTCCTTTTGTCTGGGCGGTGTGGTCTGCGTGTGAGTGGAATTGCTTACAAATTTAAACACTAAATTATCTACTTCCTTTTCCTTTTTTTCGCTGGTTAATTAATGTTGGAAATTGGAGACTTTGTTGTTGATACAAGGAGGAGGTCAAACCCACAATACAAATTGAGAAGAATAAGGTAAAGCAATGTTATTGGTTTTAGACCAGAAAGCAAGCCCCTGAAAAGGTAAGAAGGCTCAAAGGTAAATTCGGTCCAGGAACAGGTTCAAAAAATCATAGAATCGTAGACTCAAATCTTGGTCAAGTTAGATGGCTCAATACGTTTTGAATAAGCTTGACTCAATTACTCTAAGGCCCATTTTAACGACATATTAAACGGCTACAAAAGTGCCTAGTCGTCGATATGCGGGATTTTTTTCGTCACTAAACAACCTGATGCAGACTTTTAACCATTTTGAACCAGGATTTCTACCCTCACTCCATATCCAAAGTGAAGAAGAAAAAAGTAAGAACAGATTTGATTTAAATAGTTTGCATTTTCCGTTGCATACGTTTTGGAGTTGTCTTTGTAAGTCTGTTTTGTCCCCTCTTTCCAATATAATTTGTACTTGAATCTTTGTTCTCATTTTAATATCATTAACAGTCTTTTTTGATTCTAGAATGTTTCGTACTTAATTTTAGTACATCCAAGAAAAAATATACTTGAAATTTGGAGTACAAAACGGTATAAATTCTGTTCCGATCGACTTTCATACACTTGGCCCTCGCTTAACACGGACTCTTTTAGCACGAACTCGGTCTTACACGGTTACAAAATTGCTCCCTTCCTCCTTTTAACACGCGAAAAACCTCGTTCTTACACGTTTGCAAAATATCGATATTTTTTTTTTGCTGTCAATTGATGCGTAAGGGCTTTGTGCTCGTATCATACAAAGCTGATACAGCTTGATTAAATCAAAAAGTAAATAAATAAAATATACAAATTTCAGCTTTTACAATGGCAGAAAGAAACAACAGAGCTTCTTTAAAATGTAAAGTCATTTCTATAGAAACAAAAATACAAATTCTAAACCGCTTAGACCACACGGAAATTGTAAGAAGCCTTGACTTGAATGAGGCAACAGTTCGCACTATTAAAAAGGAAGGATTGGGTCATCTTTATCTACAACATTTACAAGTACAGCACTTGCACCTATTTTGGAGAAGAGCACTTAGCATTTGATTTGACGATTCCTTTAAGCCAGCGAATCATCTCCATTGGAGACCTCTCTTCCAGCATAGATTTCGTTGCTAGTAATGGATGGTTCGATAAATTTATAAAACGGTTCTAAATTCATAGCATCAAATTTAAAGGCGAAGCGGCATCGGCCGTTGATGGAGCTGCTACCACCTACCCAAAAGAAGAGGAAAGATTTAAGCCGAATGTTAAAATAAAATTTCTTACACCTAATATAACATCACCACTGCAGCCAATGGATCAGGGTATAATTTACACTTTCAAGGCATATTACATACATACTCTATACGCTGGTTTTTGGATACAACTGAAACTGACTTCGTCGATGTTCCCAGTGCTTGGAATAAATTTTTTATTAAAGATAGCCTTGAGTTGGTAAACTTATCTTCAAAAGAGATTAAACTGTCAACATTAATTAGATGCTGGAGGAAATTATGAACGGAGGTTCTTAAAAGCCATGAATTAGAAGGGCCACAATGTGGATTCCAGTATATATTGGACCTTGCTCATTCATTGAAGGTGAAGGATTTGACGACAGGCATTTGATGATATGCAAGATGAAGGAATTAATGACGAATCATTGCTTGAGATTGCGGTGAATGAAGCAAACAATTCGAAATCAGATGACAGCAGCTCTGAAGAATCCGATCCGATTAGTTTAACGATAGAAAAGCTCCAAGAAGGATTCGCATATGGTAGCAGCTCAGATCGGGTCATCGAACAAAGACTTAAATTTAAGAGGGAGTTGGGAAAAATTTTTTGTATTTAATACCACCTTTTCATTTTGAAAATATGAGTGTTATACCTATATTTAAGGCAAATAAATATAAATTTTTTTTACTTTTGAACAAATGTATGAAGTTTTAATAAAAACAGACCAAATTTGAACAATAAAAAAATTAGTTTGTTGCCAATTTTGAATTTCAGGAACGTAACCCCTTATTTTGTACTGAATCCATGTTTCGCTTAACACGATTTCGCTTAACACGAGGTTTTCTAGGAACGTAACCCCCGTGTTAAGCGAACTTTGCACAGAGTCTTCTTTTACTGCACGCTGCTAATATGTCGGAACCGACCGGATCGGATGACTACTTCTTGTAGCTGCCATACAAATGTTCGTTCGGAAAATGGATTTTAGTAAGAAAATAGAGGAAAGCTAACTTCGGCGCGACCGAAGTTTATATACCCTTGGAGCATGATATATTCCTGCCAGTTTTTTATATGGCAGCTATACGATATATTCATCCGATTTTGATCAAACTCTCCAAAATTATGTTGAAATAGATAATATTCATAACTGGAACGTATAAAGACTCTACCACTGAAAACAAAAAAGTTTTTCTCACTAGAACTATTTTTTCGACCGATCGTTCCTATGGCAGCTATATGCTATAGTCATCCGATTTGGATCAAGCTCCACAGAATTATGTAATAGTATATAATATTGATCAGTAACGAGATTGGGAGCGACAGCATTGAAAACAAAAAAGTTTTTCATACTGAGACTTTTTTCAGACCTATCTTTTGTATGGCAGCTATACTATATAGTTGTCCGATTTGATAAATCTCGGTGAAATTATGTGGAAGCATAGAAAACTTAAAAATACGAGGGTTGGGAGCGATAGCATTGAAAACAAAAAAGTTTTTCTCACTAAAACTACTTTTTCAACCGATCGTTCCTATGGCAGCTATATGCTATAGTCATCCGATCCGGCCGGTTCCGACAAATGTGCAGCGTATTTGTACCAAAAGACTTCGTGCAAAGTTTGGTTACGATAGCTTTAAAACTGACGGAGGAGATAGCATAGAAACAGACGGACAGGCGGACGGACGGACGGACGGACAGACGGACGGACAGACGGACATGGCTATATCAACTCAGCTCGTCATGCTGATCAAGAATATATATACTTTATGTGGTCGGAGATGCTTCCTTCTGTGCGTTACAAACATCCGGACAATTTTAATATACCCTCTCCTGGTTTGTTCTCAATATTACTGCTCTTAAATACGGTCATGGGTAATATGTAATGTTTTTAAGCTGATCTGCGAAGTTTGGTCGAAGTCGCTAACCGTTGAGACAAGCTATTTCAAGTGTATCAAAACTTCGGTACAGACGAAGTTAACTTTGCCTTTCTCGTTTCTCTTTATGACGCTTTGCCAAGTGTTCACTTCTTAAATACCTTCTTATCTTGGTGCTGTTATATGAAAACAAGCTAGTAATTCATGTTTCTCATAGAAAATTGATATATGTGCATATTTTGTTTTATGTGTCTTTAAAGGACAAAAGCGTCAAAATAAATGGCGAATACAAGTGACAAAATATTGAAGAGGTGTGTAATGCCCATATGACACTTGCCGATATTGGTTGCCAATATTGTGAAAGAAGAGTTGAGCTATAGACCCTTATACATATAAAATTTTAACCAAAGCAAGCGAGAGGTGTATATTAGAAATTGGCCCCTGATGTCAACTGCAAGCAGAGTGTCGGCAAAGCAGCCTCGCATTGGCCACCAATATTGTTCCCTGACGAAAACAATATTGCCGCCAACACGCCAATGTATGATGGTAAACGCTTCTTTTGATGCGATTAGTTAAAGAATTCATCATCGAAAGTTATGTGTGACGACAACTAACACCTAATTATCTTTTTGTCCTATTTTCGCTAGCGTTGTCTCGTTTTAATTATTGGCCGATACACTCGGTCACTAATATCGGCAAGCGTCATATGGGCATAAGCAATAATATAAATATTGCAATCATGTATTTAAAATGACAGAATTTTATTTTAGCTTAAAATGCCCCGTGCTAAAGAACTATATCTAAAAGCGCAAGTAAAATTAAAAAACCATGCATGAAGCTGTTAGAAAATTGGTGAAAACGCAGTTTAAAATAGAGCCATCGTAACACAGTAACCAAAATTTTTGAAAAGGGTGTAATTCCTCTAAGGTGGACGCGCTCACCGAGCGGAAGATATGGACTCTAGAAACAAAACAAATGAGAAAGTAGGTCAAGCCCGACTAATTCGCTTATTTGATCATATCTTGAGAACCGCTCATCCGATCTTTATCATTTCTTCGGCAAATCGATACATATTGCTAATGACTAACTATCTCTAGAGGTTTAACCCATCTATCAACAAAAACTGTGGAAGATATGACGTTTTTCCAAAATTGAGATCTGTTTGTTCATACGGACGGACGGACAGACAGACGGACAGACGGACATGGCTATATCGACTCGGCTGTTGATGCTGATCAAGAATATATATACTTTATAGGGTCGGAAATGATTCCTACTTTCTGTTACATACTTTTGCACAAACTTAATATTCTCTATGTACCTTCGGTACAGAGTATAAAAATGATGAGCTGCCATCAAATTAAGTCGGCGCTAAGTCTACCAGCATGTCGACAATGCATACAGCAAATTGGCCGAAAAGAGTTGCATCTTTAATATCAGTCCAAAGTACCTAAACTGAAAGTACAAGTACAAGAAAGAAAAGTACATGTTTTGGGACGAAGAATTCGAATCCGTCATATTTAGTGATGAAAATTTATATTCTAGACGGCCCAAACGGACATCATAAATATTGGAAAGATAAGCGACATTACGGCCGACCTGACACAAGCGCAACCATGGTGATGAATCTCTCATGGTATAGGCTCCTTTAGTGCTAAAGGCAAGTTGTAAATTCGATTTGGGGCTGGCCGTATGAATGCGCAAATGTATGTGGAGTTGCTGGAAAGATTGCTTATCACAATCCAGCAGAGTTCCATGGTGAGAATTGGAGAATTTAGCAAGAAAACGCCTCTATATAAGTTGTCCGGCAACAAAAGGATATTTTAGGTCCAACAATATTCCGCTGTTACATTGGCCGGCATTAAGTCCGGATCTAAATCCAATTGAAGATCTGTGGGGCATCATTTCGGCCAGGATATTCGGCGCTGCAAAGGAGAACGACACTTTGAAGCAGCTTACAGAAGCAAACATATTTTTTTAGTGATTTACAAAACTTGGATAATTTAATAAACCGGCGGTTGCAGTTACTGTAAACGTTAAAGGGCGACCTGATTTTGTAATAATGATGTCACCAGACTACATTTAGGATTAATTTTCATTTTAAGATAATAAATATCACTCATTTTAAAATTACACATATAGCAATTTTCTATACAAATTTATTTAAATATTTTTTTTTTGTTAGTTGTTTTAAATAAAATAAGCATATGTTTTTTTTTTTAATTTCAATGTCACAAATAAAAAACGGAAATGTAAATAACTAAGCAAAACATGTATGCACAATAAAGTGGTCCCCAAACCGGCAAAATGGAAAAAAGGAGGTCTCATCATTCCCAAAGCTTATATTTGTTGTAAAATAAAATCACCACCGACTGTTTTAAAATGAAAAAATATATGATAATAGGCAACACTGCGTATGAGTTATTTATAAAAACTTTAGACGCCATTCGCGCTCTTTAAGACTCGACTTTTTAATTTTTTGTTTTTATTTACGCTAATTATACATGAAAAATTATCAGATAGGGGGTTGTAATTAAAATTAAAGGGGACCCCCTTTTTTTTAACTTTTTTGGTTTTGTTCTCACCTCCCTATCCCCCTTTTTCTTTTTTTTTAATCCCGTAAATAAAAACAAAAGCTGAAAAAGTCGAGTTTTGACGGTCGCGAATTGCGTTTAAAGTTTTTGTAAATAACTCATACGCAGTGTTGCTTATTCTCATATTTTTTTCGTTAAAAATAGTTGGTGATGTTATACCCGTTACCGTAGAGTAAAAAGGGTATTCTAAAGTTGTTCAAATTTGTAACAGGTAGAAGGAATCATTTCCGACCATATAAAGTATATCCCTTCTTGATCAGCATCAACAGCCGAGTCGATTTGCCTTGTCCGTCTGTCCGTCCGTCCGTCCGTCCGTCCGTCCGTCCGTCCGTCTGTCTGTATGAACTCCTAATTTCAGAGTTGGTAAAGATAAAGTTTGACATGTATGGGACAAACGCGTTTTTTATCTGCACGCGCTCAAGTTTGTTTCAAATTTTGGCCACGCCCCCTCCCGCCCCCCGCAAATTTTAAAAATTAATTCCTACAGTTTTAAAGATAGAGATTTTCTAAGATAGTTGTAGTTAGCAAAATGAATCGATTTTGCAGAAGAAATGATAAAGATCGGATGACCGGTTCTCAGTTATAAGCAAAAAAGTAACAAGCTCCCCTCCCCGCTACCACCATAAGAAATGTTGCATACTTTTTGGATGGTCACCTGAACGCGGGAACACTGTTATACATGGGGACCGCTCTAATGCACATATATCAATTTTACTGAGGTATAAAAGATATCATTCAGGCAAGTTCTCATTTTCACTTCCACGGCATCTTTTCGAAAGTGGAACTGATTCATGTTCTTGCAACACTAAAACTAAAAAGTGTTTCGGTTTGAAAAGTAATGCCTGTTAGTCGGTGGAATGATAAGTAATTGGCAAATTACACACTCTTACAGTTGCTAAATGTACATTAAGGGAATTTTCCTTAATTCTGTGATCAATTTAGAAATTGTTAGTGAAATTTAATTTGTCTTAAAAAATTTTTGTTTAGTGTGTCCAGATTTGGGCAGTGGGAACGAAAACGAAGTGTGAAACCTAAAAGTCAGCCTCTCTCATTTCCGACTGTTCCATTTTCGATCGTTTCGCTTGGAATTCTGGTTTCTTGGGCATCTAGTGCCATTCTCGCTTGGTCCAGTGGTTTGCTCAAAATAAAAAGAAAGTAATTTTATTCGAAATTGAGAACACAAAGCGGAATTGCTTTCGACTTACTTTTCAAAAAGTAATCGAATTGAGAACATGTCTGAATATGAATTTTGAAACAATACTGATCACGATACAACAAATACTTCTGCATTTTTAAATTAAAAATCCTATTTTGAATCACGACAGTCTTGACAGTCGAGTCGACATCGCCCTGTCAGTTTGTATAAACGCATAGATCCCTGAGATGGTAAGTGCTGTGTAGACCGTATACTTCTACTATTTGCAGAAGATTAGGCTGTAGAACCCCTATTTTGTGCTTTTCAATACATAAGTATACACACATTCCCAGATACAGAGTATTTCTAAGCCGCGCTTCACCGACTTTCTTACTTGTTATTACTGTTCTATAAATAGTTAATTCAACGATAATAAGAGGAGGGTGTGTTGTAGGATTATGACGTTCTTTTTTGTATTTTTTTATTTTCATGTGCTCGTACTTTGTGCTCTAACTTCATTTTTCAAAACTCTTCTATTGACACACAGAATTTTCTCGTCCTTTTTCCCTTTTTTTTTCTTCCCCAGCTGCTGCTTCCCTCCCACCGCCACGCAATACAACATAAAACCCTCGAAATGTTTTGCCAACATAAAACACTTGACCGCTTGACCTAAATTTCGCAACCGAAAAGAAGAGTCCCATGTTCAACTCCAACTTCAACTAAGTCAAATGTCAACAAGCCGAACAAGAAAAATGTTTTAAAAATTACAACACGTACCCAATTTTTATTCTTAGGATGATTCTCATAAAATGGGGGTGGCACAAACTAAGCAAAGTAAATATATGACTTATTGCAGTCCGAGCAAAGGGTTATTCAAGTCTCAGCCTCATTAGGCACTAAGTCAGGATTTCCACTTAGGCAACCTGCTCACATACATACATCATCACCTTTTCCCCGGGCGTAAATTGATTTTTGCTTTGATAAATTTTGCCAACCTGCCTCCGTCTGTTCTCTGAGAGATAAGCCAACTTTGTGGCTCACGTACCACATTTTAGCACACTATTTAAGGACAAGGGGAGGGGCAGCTAAAAATATCCCCCAGAATGTGTCAATTTGGCGTCAAAGACATTTGACGGAGCCAACAACATGTTTACATTAGCAATAAAATGGGAGTACAGAGCACTAGAGCTCACGTAGGCTGTCCCATCCCAGAGCTGCTTCTTCCTGGTTAGGCCAGACAATAACTATAATTGTCGCATCAGCATTTCTTTTCGTGCTTTGCCCGAGCGCCAAAGAGTAGGCAGTAAAAACGGGCGCAAGTCATGAAAATGGTAGGGGATAAATTCCATTAAATAGCAGCCCAGACAATGCCAGGAGGCTCGTCAAGCAATTTCTTTTGTATGTAGGTCTCTGTTCGTGAATTCAGTTCGGGATTCCATCTGGTGGTGTGTACGGCGTACGTGTGTGTGAAGAGCATATCAACAAAAATTGTGAAAATTAAAGTCAATTTTACAAGAAGTTCTCTTTCTGCTTTGAGGAGTTAGTACAAGTGAAAATTAAGGCTGATTAGGAAAATTGAAGCTCTAATATGTAATATGAAATTGATAATATGAAATTACAAAGTTAAGGCATTTTGATGACAACAAGTAAATGAAAATTAATAATATTTACTTGTAAACTAATTAAACTTTACCGTGTGGGAATCTTGATTTAACAGGATTAGTTCAAGATCTAATGCAACTGCCCTTGTTAGTTTCATACCAGCTATTTACACCTTGACACCAATTCCGGCTCCACTCTTTTTTCTTCCTTTTTTAAGGGGTAAACCAAAATGGGGGACAAAAGTAAATCCGTAAAAGCAAATATAAAAGTGGAAATTGGTTTTGCGGCTGGCCAAAGTTGTGCTTATCATTACTTATGCTTACACCCGCCACTTGACATTGACCCAATGACTTAGCCTTGTAGTAGGATATAAGCTTAAAAATTTTCCTCTACTTTCTGCTGCGCCTTGACTGAAATCCCCCCACCCCCTCATAAATAATTGAAATCGTGAGCAAACTCTATTGGACTTGGAAATGCATTTCAAGTGTAATTGAAACTAAACCTTTTGCATAATTGAACTACTCCAAAGTGGCATTTGACAGTCCAAAATCAAATTTAATTAACTAACTAAACATGTGACCGATGAAAGCAATTCTAATTAAATTAGTCAACCATGAATCGCATATCAATGGCAATATTCTCCCCACAAAATGCACCAAGTGCCCGAATTAGCTCTCTTCCCCTGGAAAATTGCTATTTATGAAGCGGGCGCCCACACAAAATGCCATCAAAATTGTGGCCCAAATCTGATTAAGATTGCAAGTTTGTTAAGCGATTTATGAATGGGCAATGAGTTTGTGCGTGACCAGGAAGGACGGTATACATTAAGTGCAATTTCTAACCAGGATTATGGGGCAAAGTGGGAGTCCTTTTTGCATACGTGTGCTGTCATAGTTGCCGGCAGCACAGTTGCAATACCACAGGGAATGAAAAGAGGCGAAGGACTCTTGCACACAATGTAGAGGTCTCTTTTCGGAAGAATTAAGTGGTTTTTGTATGCAGTTTTTGGCCAGGTGAGATAAACTTGACTTGGTTTAAAATTTGTACTGGTATTGAACATTAAAGTAACTGAAACAGAGCATTAAAAAGGAGTTCGAATTTGTTTGAAAATTTTTAGAAGCTATTTATTTGACTTAAAAGTATTCTTAAATCGAAAGTTCTCAAAGATAATCTTAAAAATTGTACTGTTGGCCCCGCTCTATAACTAATTGACTTATCGGGTTTCAAATAAATCTAATTCAATCATTTAACTTAAATTCTATTAACCTTGACTAAAAATCACGTCGTTCAAGCGATATGTTGATTAGACTTATCAAAGTCGAATCACAACGCAAATCTGAAAAAGCATTTAACGGAAAACTCTTATTTCTTTCACAGGGATCCTACAATTCGGAACTGGTACTATTACTTAACCTTTGAACTAATGGTTGTGTTCCGACTCCTAATTAAATCTTGAGGGCTTTTGGATTTAATACAAATATTAATGTGGAGTAAAAATATGTTGTCAATTTTTATAAAATCGAATAATGTGCATCTTATCATTTATCACACATAAGTTGTTTTAATTTTGAATAGAAGTGAAGACGCCGTCAAGTTTCGTAACAAAGTACGCGTACGAATTGTGAACCTAATCACAATTTATAGAACATCTCAAACATTTCATAAAGAACACAAAGCTCTAGTCGATTTTAAAATCAAATTAACGCCATAATATGTATATTACAGAAATTTTGATTTGATCTCGATCATCGGATTGCTATTTCAAGTACGAGTCAAACTTGATTCTACATGAAACAAGTATGAACAAACTGAAACAAACCTTAAATTCGAGTTTCACTCTCAAAAAGCTAATTTTAAGTATTTAAGTATTAGATTACTTAAAGTAATAACGATATTCCAATTCAATAATACAGTCAGGAAAACTGTTTCTTAACTACGGTATGAGTTTGGCAAGAGTAAACAAAGATGGCAACGATTTCTGGAGAGGTTTTTTCTAACATTTCAATTTTGAAGAAAAAGTGACAACTCATCAAACACTTTGGAGCCACTTCGTGCCCATTTGAACCTAACTTTTTAAGTTTTTCTTTTTATACCCATTAAAAATGGGTAAAGGGGATCATGAAGTTATGCAAATGTATGTAACAGGGAGAAGGAAACATTTCCGACCCTATATATATTCTTGATCAGCATCAACAGCCGAGTCGATTTAGCCATGTCCGTCTGTCTGTATGAACTCGTCGATCTCAGAGACTATAAGAGATAGAGACCCAAATTTTTTCATGAACATAGGTGTACACTAGAGCGGTCCCCATGTATATGAAATTTTTAAGGTCATGCTCTCACCCCTCTATCTGATACTTTTTCATGTATAATTAGCCTATATAAAAACAAAAGTTAAAAAGTCGAGTTTTAACGGGCGCGAATGGAGTCTACAGTTTTTGTAAATAACTCATACGAAGTGTTGCCTTTTATCATCTATTTTTTTCAGTTATAAATAGTCGGCGATGATTTTATTTATTAACTATTCAAATTTGTAAATATTCTCTTTCCACAAATTTAGATCTCTTTATGAATTTCAAACAATGACAACAAATGAAATGAACTAGTAACTTCGTTTGTAAAAATTTGTATTTGGTGAACGTGTCGTGTGATTAGTTGTTTTAAAACTTTGAGACCCTGTCGCGCCCATTAAAAATAAAAAATAAAATTTTTGATTTTCACAGTTATTAATTATACAACCAATATTAGCTTTGGGAATGCTTCTTTTTCCATTTTGTCTCGGTTTATAACTTATTATATTTTTTTATCGGAACGCAGTAGTCGTTTACCATTCTCACCGTATCCCTAATCGAGTTTGTTTTTATATTTGCAAAATTGTTCAGGACATGTATACTAGAGATATTGTAATTAGCAAAAGAACGTGTGCGCTGCTACAATATAGAACAGAAACCTAGGAAGAGGCGTTGGTATTAAACTCTAAACGCTGGTATTCGTTATTGCCGAAAATAGCAGAAAAATAAGAAAAACACCCACACAAAAAACATTCCACTACTACTACTACACAAGAATCGGGCTTTCAAAAGCCTCCTATTTCAGCATAGACTGTTTTACTCGACCGCTGTCGACGCGGTAAACAGGCGGAGATTGTATTGTTTTAAAGTTAGTTTGTTTAATTGCACACAAAGAAATCTGTGGGTATATTTAACCGATATTGTGGGTTGAAAATGCGCCAACCCACAAAGTTGGTAAAATTAACCAAATTGTAGACTAACTTTCTCGTAAACATTTACGTAAGGAGAGGCTACAGTAAATATAACCGAAAATCTCGTTTAAAAAAGCGCCAACCCACATAATAAGTAATATTTACCAATGTTTACAGTAAGTACTTTTCTTACTGAGTTCACGGTAATTTTACCATACAATTGGTAAAACTAGTTTACAAAAATAAAAAAATTAATGACCAATTTCTACTGAAATTTTTTTTGGTGTAGTTTGGAATGGTGATCTCAAAATCAACTTCAAAAATTTTTTCATGGCTCCGTTTTTGAAATATGAATTTTTTTCACTTTTTCGGAAGGTGCTCTCACAGTTGAAGCCATATCTGACTTCATAATTGTCAGATAGCGTCAGGCAAGATATGAATCGAAAGGCAATTCAACTGCCAGTAATTTCGTAGAGCATTGTTTTTAAATCGGCTTAGTAGTTTGGATACAATAAACCAAAACATTTCAAAAAATTAAATTTTTTGCTAAAAAATGCAAGCTGCATTTAAATTTTTAAACGCATAGAAAAAATATAAAAAAATCAAAAAAATTATTTTTATTTGTTTTACTTAAGAATCGCACTCCTACTAAGAAAACCAGATAACGATTATCAAAATCTATGAACAAACACAGGAGCTATGAGCAATTTAGTGCAAAAAATTTGGTTTTTCGTTATTATTCAAAAAGAAATTTCCGTTTGCTTCGACTTTTGTTCGGTTTTTGATTATAATTTTTGTTCTGGCTTTTCGCTAACTTCATAAAGTGACCAAACGACGAAGAAAAATACAAGTTTTTTTTTGGTGAACACACAAAATACTCAAATTTGACTGTTAGTTCTTCTACTCAATTTGATCTATCTTCGGTACGTGTGACACGATTTTCCTCACCAATACCTTATTGTCTTCGTAAAAGTGCTGATTCTTAAGTAGAAAAAAGAGAAAATAATTTTTTTTGGTTATTATTATATTTTTTCTATGCGTTTAAAAATGAACGGAGCCATGAAAAAATTTTTGAAATCGATTTTTGAGATCACCATTCCAAACTGCACCAAAAAAAATTTCAGTAGAAATAGGTCTTTTTGGCTGTAAACTAGTGTAATTTGACAGCTGTTACACAACTGTACAAGAGTAGGGATGGATACTATTTTAGCTGTCACAAGTCGCCAATCTACTTGAGCTTATTATCATCCCAGAGCAGAAGAGGCAACCACCCTACTACTCCCACCCACCAATTTTCGTTCTGAAACAATTGTTCAAATTAAATAAATATTATTAAATTTAAAAAAAATTTTACTTACTCTGGGCGGATTCGAACTCGGGGCCATTGGTCTCAACACGATTGAAAGCACGTCTTTACCAGTATTTTACAAATTACTTGTATTAAATCTGCCTAAATACGAAAAATTTCTTGAATTTCGCATAAATGAGACCACTAGGAATTCTCAAGTTCAAATTCCGTTTAAGTGCTCTATATAACACCAACTGAAATTTGCTAAGTCAACAATTTTCGCGGTTAGATTTGGCATCGTAACAGTTATTCGGTGCATTATTCAAAAAGTTATACCATATGTGCGGTTAGATTTACTTGTGGGTACAGTTAATTGCTGCAAAAACAAAGTATGAGATGAAAAAATCACGTGAGAGTTACTTATTCTATGGTCGAGTTACTGTAGTAGCAGTAACTTATTAAAACAAAGAAAAATTTGACAAAATATTTGAAGTTAATTTTACTAGGAGTACAGTTGTAATACAACAACAAAACTTTTCTAAAATAAAACTGAAGCTTTTTCTTATGATTTTACTGTTAGCACAGTTAAAAAATCAACACACCTATGCATAAAATTTGGACCCAGTTTTTTGTGTGTGGTTCAACACAATGACATTTTGATTATTGCTTACTTACAAACACTACTGCAGCGACGGAATTTCTGCCAAAGTCTCTCCTTACTCCTTACTCCAGTTTCAACTCCATTTTTTACTTATGATTTTTTATACACTTAAAATACAGTCGAACAAAATAAATAAGAGGCGGAAAATGTAATCCAAGCAGGTCCCGAATGAGTATCTAATATTCAGGATTTTTTTTTTAAGCAAAGTCCCACTTGTCCAATTTAAAGTTCCTCAAAATGCAATTCAGCTTCACCAACTCATTAATGGGGCAGACTCTCATAGTTTTTGCTGCATAAAATCAACTTTCAGAAATTTTCACAGCTGCCAAAAAGTTCATCACGTTGCTTTTTCCCTTTGCTACTTTTGCCATGTAAATCAAGTCATCTGTATAGAAATATAAACAGAAAGAGAGAGAGAGACACAAAGAGTCTGGAATTATCATAAGCAGTCCACGTCAAGTGTTTGGCAACTGCTGCAGTAATTTTTGGTTGACTGCAAAATAATCGGAATGCAAAATAGTTTCCAGCAGCTGCGACTTACCAAACAAAACAAAAAAACACTTGACATTTGACATGTGACAGGCGACAGTCGGACCATAAACACAAAACAAAAGAAGGAAACAAAGCCAGTTGACAACACCAGCCAGACACATCTTTGTCTTTCTTTCGACCAACTTTGCCAATAAGTTCAGGTTTGAAATATAAGTTGATTAGTTAAAAGGTGTATTTAAAAAGGATTCATTTATAGTTCATATTATTTCAGATATATTAAATTTGCAAAGTGTTAAAGTTGTGAAGCCACCAAGCAACCAGCCAACCATCTAACAATATAAAATTTAAATTAGAATTGAAATGTTAAAAAGCCAACGAAAGCCTGGATCCATGTTCCATGACGGTGATAATCTACCCCGGAGACTAAACAGACTCACTGAGGATGGGCCGGGGAGCAGGCTGACTATTTCAAAATACAAATACAACTGTGGAAAAAGTGCCAAAGCCGCCAGACGACCAACAAACAGCGGCAGCAGCAACAACGACGAGCATTTGGTTAGACAACTGACAGAAAAGAAATGCATAATAAATATGTAAAAAGACAGGAAAGCAGCAGAATAAGTAACCGCACGATAATCAAATTGGAATAATGCACAAAGCGAGCGACAAGTAGCCAAATGGGAGCGAAGTGCAAAGGAATTGGCAGAAAGTTGGGATGGGTGAATTAGCCCATAAAAAGTAAGGCAATAAAATATTGAAACATCATTAATCGATTCACCATATTTTTCACAATTTACGGCAAACTAAAACGAAATTTAAACCAACGGGTATGTTCATAACATGCTATTTGGACCTTACTAACTAATTTCACGCCTGTTCCCTTTTTCGAGTTTCCGAATAATATTGATTCCGAATGTTTAATAAATGTTCTAAGGCTAGAATGACCCATAAAATTTTGAGAGACAATTATTGTAGCAATTTTTCGTAAATAGAACAAATTTAAAAATTAATAGAGTCGAACTAAGTACATACATGAAGTGGTAAATAAATAAATTATAAGTAGGGGAGAATGGGGGGTTCTGAGCCGCTGGGGGTTGTGAGCCACTGAATATTGGCCACAAAAAAAAATATATTTAAACTTTTGTTTATGTCATGTGTCTCCCTTCTTATTACCTAACTTTTGGCAAGCAACCTATCAGTCTACACCTTCTTTAAGTTCGTGAACCAGAACTCGACTTTTTTTTTTTCAAAAAAAAAAGTTTTTTTTTTCATTTTTGACTTGTGAATATTATACAAAATTTTTTTCGTAATGACAAAAGTAAGTATGAGGGAAATATCTTTGGTCAATTGCCTTTTTGATAGAAATATGTTTTTTTTTTGTAACAATTTTTTTTTGGTTATGTGACGTCACCAAAAAAAAAGTGAGATATGGGGGGTTGTGAGCCACTTTGAAAAAAAAGTCGGTTTTGACTTTCAAAGAGAATATTGCAATGACGCGCAATAAAACAGAGGAAAAACTCTCCAAAGAAGTAAAAAAAACATTAAAAAGGCAAACAAAAGAACAGCCACAAGCAAAAAGTGCTCGTATATAAAAGAAAACAAGCCTGATGCCGTCAATCAATTTTCACTCTTCATTGATATTTCTTAATTCAGAATATGAGAAAAATTGTTCATTTTTTCATTTAATAAAGAATAATGGCTTAAAAACACGAATTTTGAACTTTTAGATGGGTGGCTCACAACCCCCCACAAATTTTCGAAATGTCAAAAAATCACTTTTTTTTCAATATGAAATAAAAAAAAACCCAAAATTTTATTTTTTAAAACTAGTGATGAGGAAAGTTTTGTGCATCTTTTACCTAAAATACAAAATTTACAGAACGAAAAAATATTGATTTTTGGCGAAGTTATGTTCGAAAAACAAAACTATGATCACACAACCCCACTCTCCCCTACCATTTGTTTATTTGAGACAAGCAATTGACTGCTTGTTTGTAATAGTTATAACATGTGTATGAAAAAGTAAATAAGGCTAATTATCTACTGCACCGACCAAATAAGGAGAACTTTTTTACGATATGCCCCTGCTCACATCGATTGGCCGGCAAAGTAGATTTACAAATTTGGTGCAGACAAAAAAGCTAAAAGATTGCGTGAATTGATGTAATGGGAGCATTGAAACGACAATATGTGGTAAAGGTCGTTATAGTTATCGCACAGAACTCGGAGAGGATCATGACGAGCGTAATTTGATCTGCACACTTCCAAAGACAACGGACGAAAACGGCGAGTTGCTCTGCAGGGTACGTTCCACTTCATAAGATTTAGGAGGAGAGACGAATCTACATCACCAACAATTAGCTTATGCAGAAAAATTACACCTTGACTAGTCCTGCGGTCTTTTAGAGTGGGCAAGTTTAGAAGTCGTAGCCTATCTATATAGGGAGGCAAACGGCGACCAGCATCCCAGTTTAAGCCCCTGAGTGCAAAGAGAAGAAACTGTTTTTGAACCGATTCTAGTATATCTTGATAGAAGCTATACTGAGGGGACCAGATGCTTGAGCAATACTCTAGCGATGGTCGAACGAGAGACACGTAGAGAAGCCTGGTTATATATGGATCTTCAAACTCCTTAGACCAACGCTTAATGAAACCCAGCAAACTCTTACCTTTGTTGGATATGACACAGATGTGGTCATTAAAGCAAAGCTTGTGATCAAATAATACCCCCAGATCCTGAACTGAAGTAATACGGTCCAGAGCTCTTTGATCAATAGCGTATGTATTCAAAGCAGGTTTAGTGCGGTAAAACGACATGAACTTGCATTTATCGTGATTAAGATAGAGCATATTAACGTTGCACCAAGATTGAAGATAATTTAGGTCAAGTTGTAGACATTTATACGAATCGGGAGAAGAAAGCGTCAAAGACAGCTTAACATCATCCGCAAACATTAAGACTTGAGATGACTTAACAACCTGAGGAAGATCATTAATAAACAAACCAAAAAGTAATGGTCCTAAGTGACTACCTTGCGGTACACCAGAAGTAACACTTACTATCTCAGAAGTTAAATCATTAAAAATGACTCGTTGTTTTCTGTTTGAAAGATAGGAAGATAACCACATCAATAAATTCGGGGGAAACCCCAAGCTAGACAACTTATGAATAAGAAGTCTATGATTGACCGAATCAAAAGCTTTACTAAAGTCGGTGAAGATGACATCGGTCTGTAATTGATTAAGAAAGCCGCGACTAATTGCATTAGTGAACTCCAGAAGATTTGTCGTAGTAGATCGGCTTTTAATGAATCCGTGTTGACAAGGCGAGATGAGTGAACGGCATTGATGCTGCAGTTGTTCAGTGATCAGTTTTTCAAAAAGTTTTGGGATAGCACTGAGTTTTGCAATGCCACGATAGTTCTCGATGTTCGACTTGTTGCCCTTTTTGTGCAGCGGGATGATAAAAGATTCCTTCCAAATGGGTGGAAAAAAGCTTTGGTCAATCGACATTCGAAAAAGTTTAGTTAAGGGCTGTGAAAGGGAGCTAGCACAGTTCTTAAGGACACAACTGGGAATCATGTCAGGGCCAGGAGCAAACGAATAATTTATCGTTGTAAGACACCTTAAAACGTCCGACTCATGAATTATGGGTTTATTTATGGAATCTGTATGAGGTAGTGTATAGGGATAATTAGAGTCACTGATACAACTATGAGATGAATAGGTAGACTGAAAGAACTCGGCAAATAAGTTGGCTATGCCCAAGTCATCAGATGCTGTACTATTATTTAAAAAAAGGGATGGGGGAAATAAATTGGATTTACGTTTAGAGTTAACAAAAGAAAAAAAATAGCAGAAAGATAGGTAACTTCTATAACACTCAGAGTTCTGTTGGAAAAAATCTGACTTTGCAATAGAGTATTTGGCGAAATCGGTTTGTAAGCCTGTCCTCTTTAGATATGTCAATCTACACAAAAAAAAAAAACGTTGGTAAATGTAATATTTTTTTTTGTCGCCAATTTACGTCTTTGTTTAGCCAAAAGTTTTTTCCATTTAATAACAAAATGTCTGCACTTTTGATTTTTGTAAACAAAAAGAAAAATCAAATTATTGCGCACTGCTGCTGCTGCTGGTTGCCTGAATAATTTTGTTATTCCGAAAAAACAACGAATTAAATTAACACATTTTATTAATTGAAAAAACTTTTACTTACTCTGTGTGATGATTCGAACTCGGTTTTCCTTGCACTGAAATTCGATTTGACTGACGTTCTAGACGACTGGGGCTACGCCGCGCGTCTGAGTCAAGGCAACAAAAACTTACTTACTAGTGAAGGGAATTCTGATGTGTGTGAAAATGTTTGCATAATTGCCTGCTTGCAATTCTCAAGATCTAATTCCACACTCTTGCCATATATAGCGCGAAATTTGCGAGAAAAATCAAAGTATTAGCATTTTGAAATCAAAGGGACACATTGTTAATTTCAAATGACTTTTTGTCTTGTTTTATACGTTGAAATTGGTAATTCAATAAGAAAAATCATTAAATCCAATTTTTAGTCAAAAACGAAAAATGTTACATTTACCATTTTTTTTTTTGTGTGTACGAGAAAACCATGGGGGCTATTAGAAGAGTTAACAGTAAAGACTGGAACATGTTCATCGAATAAATTGTACAGTGTGTTATAAAATAACTCTAAGCCATCATTGAGACTTAGGTCATCAAGACAGGACCAATCAACGAGTGATAAAGACTCCATTAGATCTGAAAGATTGGCTTTTTGAAAACAACGCCTACGGCAAGGAGAAGCGGGGACCTTTGAAGGACCCAGGCCATTGATCAAAAGTTGGATTGTTGGGTGATGAAGATCTTTTGGAACCTGATAAGGGGGCAGTTCGGTCAATAGTTACATCGCACATGTCACATACAAATACCAAATCTAGAAATCGGCCGTTATGATTAGGGATGGAATTAACTTGCTTAAATGATAGCACAAAAAGGCCATCAACAAAGTCATTCTGGGTGCACGAAACTAAAGCAGCTGAATCATCGCAAACTGACCAAGAGAGAGCGGGCAGATTAAAATCTCCTAATATTATAAATTGATCGTTTTCACCGACTGATAAAGAAATATCACGGATAACTGACAGATGCTGACAGACCCAGGAGGTATATACGAGCAGGTCACCAAAAGGTTATAACCAGGAAGAGAAACTTTCACAAATAAGAATTCAATGTTAGAAGAGGCACGGAAAAGTGTTAATTGAGAAGGAAGATTAGAACGAACAGCGATAAGGACCCCAACAAATATTTATTATAGTAGTTAGTGTGTTCTTCTTGCTTTTATTTCCAAAAGGATTTACCTTATTACAGTTTATTAAAGTTTAAAGCTTTAGAAAAATTTATAGGCTGGGTCAATTTGGGTATTTTATGTGCTTTATTTTTAATTAAAACACAGTTTGTTTATATCTCCACTAAATTTCGATATGACGTCGGCTTTGGTCATCAGGTCTGTACTTGTAGTAGAAGTAGTTTCAGCGTAGTTTCAGGGCTTTATAATAATAACTCACAAAAACCAAAAAGAAAAATTTTCTTCGATACAACAAACAAAAAAATTTACAAAATGATTACATTCAGAAGATCAACAGCGTCCAATCAGGCAGCTGCTATGGTTAAGTAAGGTTTGTAAATTTGGGGTGGTTTTCGTTTTTTTTTTTTTTTTTTTTTTTTTTTTTTGTGTGGTGTTTATAATATGTAAAATTTTTAAAGTGAACCGTTTGTTGTTCCTGTTGCAGTATGCTTACAGTAGAGAATTCTGGTGGATGTCTGCTTAAGTTTAAAGTTTTTTAACCTTATCTCCTAGTGCGAGAAGTTATATATTAATTACATATTAATATACTATATTAATGTACTAGTCTCTACAGCAAACACTAACATTGGTAAGTATTAACCTATTTAAACCTATATTTACATTGTTTCAAGCATGAAAGTGAATGTTTTTTTTTTGTATGTTTTGATTCTTAAAAATTAGGCGAGTCGCCTTTGGCCCTTTTTTAGGGTGAATTTCTAAAAATTAGGCCAAAAATTTGACTTTTTAGGGCGAGTTGTTTTTTGAAAGTACATAAGGCTTAACCACATTTTTCGAAGGATTCAATGGATAGACCACCAAAACAAAAATAAAATTAATTAGGGAATTATTTGTTATGTTTTTTGAAAGAAAAAATTGAATAAAAACTTACTAAAGCAATGCCGAACTTTGGGCATAATAGACAATCCAATTTTCAACAAATCAAATTATAATCTAAAAAAAATTGTAAATATATTTTATTACTTATCTTTGTTTCCAAAGTTGTTTATGTATGTCACATTATTGGCAGCTTTCTATTTTCTACCCACTTCCTGCTTCTTTACATTTCTTTATTCTTCTTGGGACACTTTTGTTAAGCGGCACCAATGGAATTTCAATTTCAACCCCGACCACTCGATCCGACCCTCAGGCTAACTTTCTAATAAAGAAGCGTAACATTTTGCTACACTTTGCTCTAAATTCAATAAAAGAAGAGGCGAACTTTTACCAGCCACTGATTATCTTCTACTTCCACGTCAAACAAGTGGCATGAATAATTCCCCAAGTGTATTTACTTATTCGTACACAAGTGTGAGGACATATCCGTTGTAATCACATTTATGCTGGAAATGGAAGCTGTAGTCAAGTTGTAAATTCAATTAGATTTAATTTAGCCAACTTTTCACAAAATGAAACTTCAGGGTTGGTTACAGCTACAGAAAGTTTTCGCCTCAGGTTGCATAATTAACCGAAAAGGTCTTAAAGTAAACTTTAAGTAAAGTTCCTTTCGTTTGGGACATCAAATGTCAAGTGAAGTGTCTGACATTAAATGTGTAAAAATTGCAAAACTTTTCTCATATAAAAAGCATATTAAATCATTTTTATGGCCAACATTCGCGCTGAGTTTCACGCAAATTTGCCGCCTTGTTCTTTTTTTTCTTGAGGTTTTTTTTTTAGTTTAAGGGCAGCGCTCCGCATCCACCTGTTTTACATTGTTCTTCTTGTTCTGCAGTTTTTTATGCTTCTTCATTATTACTGCGCCTGGTGTTTTTTTACGACTAGCCACACCTTGGCGCTTAGCAGAAATCTTTCTAAGTATTTTTAGTGCTATGTTATCACCGTGCGTATGAGTGATATTTTATGGGTAGAATATAGTCGAGTTTATAGTTCATTTAGAACATTTTTGGCGCTTTAACAGTGAAGAAATGTTTATGTCTATTTTATTTTTTTTGTTTTATTTGCAGTTAAATTGGTTTGCCAGGGGATGACAATTTTAATATTTTATCACAGTTTGCAGGTTTTATTTCGCATATTTTGAATTAAATTAATGACTTTGCAAGGACTTGCAAATCTTAGAAAGCACAATGTGATCTTATTAAGGCTGGTCGTGCTTAAGGGCTATATGAGATCATGATACAATAACTATAGGTACGAGGGCTGAAATACACACAAAAGCCTGACAGATATCAATAGAAGCTACAGCAATTCGAAATCAATTTTATCAGCTCTTGAATCATTATTCGAAATTATATATGAGCCAGGTGTCGTACATTTGCACTTAAAGAAATGTTGACTGTTTAAATGGATTTGCCTCAAACTCCACTATTTTGCTCTGTTCCAAATTTTCCTGAAATGCCTCTGCCAACTTCATTTTCATGCTCATTAAATGCGCCTTCTCCCCACCAAAAAAAAAAAAACTCATCAAATAAATCAAATTTAGCCTGTTAACCCCTTCATTAAGATTCTTTTCATTCTCACTGTGGCCCAAAGGGTTTCGTGCCGAAGCAAAAACCAAACGAAAGAAAGAAAAAGTTACGCCAAAAATGGCGTTAAAATGTGTAATCAGTGAAAACGACACGAAAAGGGGATCAGCCATGGGCCAAAGTTGAGTTCGGCATGTCAGCCAACTGTCGAATGAGAGAAAACTCGACGACGAACTGTTAATAAAAATTGCTTTTGGCTAGCGGAAAAAATGTTCTGCGTGGTGGTTGGGGAAGGTTTGGGAGAAGGCGTTGTAAATGATTGGTGAAAGTCACAAGCCCGCAGCGTTGCCAAACTAATTAACGCCAAATGTGGTGGAGGCTTTTGAATGATGAAGGCGACAGGGTTTGGGCTGGATGACTTGAAGGATTTCTCAAGATGCCAGACGAACCAAACGTTTGTTATTGTTCGTGAAAAGCTAAATGAGCAAGTGTTAAATCCGGTGTAGAGCCAAATTATGCTGAGCTGAACCGCATTTTTGCACTCAATTTATATTTGATGGCGATAAAGATGATCTTATTTATTGGAATTTCTATCAGTATTATTTTCCCCTTCTTTGTTTGTTATAATATGCTTCTTAGGTTCAAATCTGTCTACCTTAAATATATTACTTTTTTCTTTACAGTTTAGTCTCTCTCTCAATGCCAGCATCACAAACAACAATGACCCAGCATTTAGCGAAGTCAGCTGTCACCTCTCTGGTGCCTCATCATCTTGAGTCAAGCCACTACAATTACTCACCAATATTTACCTTGCTTGTTCGCATTTTAGCAAAAAAAAAAATAAGAAAAAGAAAAACCAATTTTTTATTATTTTACTTAACGTTTGACTGCTGCCACGCAAAGTCTAGACAGGCGGCACTTAGGCACGAGCCCTCTAATACTTCAACCATCATCAAAAGTTGGTCCCCAAAAGTATGCCAAGACGAACATTTAGCCGCAACTAAAAGTATGCAATGAAAAATATAACTTAAGCCAAAGCAGGATTTCAAACCAATGTCATTTTCAGCATTCAAAAGTCAATCTCTTATCATGACTCATTTTAGCACTTCAATTTGTCTCTCATTTAAATTTCTTTTTTTTTTGGCACTGACTTTTATAAAAATGACTCAACCCAAAACCAGTTAACAGATTCACCGATAGACAGTCGGGCGTCATCTTGACACACCAAAAAGATGCCGGCTTATGCCGGCATGACACAACATCAAAATCATTTTAATTTAAATGAAGCGGAAGAATTTGTGAAAGAGAAACCAAACCCTTTTATGTAGTCTGGAATTCAAATATTCCTCAAAATATGGCAAATGAATTCTAATAAGATTATCGTTTTTACTCAATGATGAGTTGCGACTACCTGTGATACGACTTAATGAAGCAGGTAGACGCTCTAAGGAATGGTAGATGATCCACACAAAATGAAAAGCAATGACAGAGACAGGGAACAAAGTCAAGGTTGGTGCTGATAGAGAAGAATGCGGTTGGTCTTTTCGAAGAATTTAAAAGGTTAAGACAATGATATCATATTATTTGATAAGGTCAATATTAAGAGTAATCAGGTTTTAAATTTAGATACGAAGAAAGCTTTAAAGCAATTGCCAAAGGAAAGGGTTAAAATAAAAGTCCAAATAAATATAAGCCAAGTCATCATCTCTTTTTCAACAACAACAAATTGGAAATGAGATAAAGCGATCATGGTTATGTTTGCCTCACCTGAAATGATGCAGAAGTTTTTGAAATGAAAACGCAAAATTGAATTTGTAGGAATTTTTTTGAATCGCAAAAGTAATTGAAAACCAAAGTAGGAACTTGGAACATCTATTTGTCTATCCAGGGTAATAAACAAAAAAATAAATGGACCTTACTCTCCAGTTTGAGCTGATTCTCTATAAGTTAGTAAAAAATTGAAAGCATTTCTGAAACAAAATGATAGTTTTCTTAACCCAAAAGTAAAAAAAAAAACAGAAATATTAAAAAATACTTGAAAAATTTGGAATTATTTAACAAAAGAAGTGAGAAAATCGGTCAAGAGGTCGGTAAGCGACTGTAATATACCATGTACTAGTCTCATCCAAGGAGTCACTCGGGTAGCTTGCACTTTTTATCTCTCCCTCTCTCTGTAAGATTGTCTTTTTTGAATGACATGCGGAGGGAGGGAACTTGGGAACCGTTCATCCGATCTTTATAATCATTCCGATCTTTCTTCGGAAAATCGAATAAGAATGCTAATTACCAACTATGTCTAGAAGGTACAAACCATCCATCCCAAACTGCGGGGGGGGAGGGGCGTTACGATAATTGAAAATAAACTTGATCTGCCTGCAAATATAAGAAGTTTATGTCCCATAAAAACCAAAGCTCTATCTCTTATAAAAGAAAACTTAATTTCGAGGCTCGCATAGGCAGCTATTATATGATATTTACAAACGCCGATATGTCCATAACTTTTCTAAAACAAGACACACACACCACGAAGACATAATGCTGTTTGAGCTTTTTCATGAATTACCTGAATTCAACCATCAGAAAGTGTGTTTCTTTATATTTTGAAATTACGACAACTTATTTTCTGAAGAGGTTTTTCCATTCTACGTAATTAATTTAAATAACAATGTGTACTTCAGACATATTTCCAGAAAATTTTAATTGTATCTGAAGAAAATATTTTGTAAATGTACCCTGTAATTGAGGAAATTTTTATACCCTTGGAGAGGGTATATTGAAATTGTCCGGATGTTTGTAACGCACAGAAGGAAGCATCTCCGACCACATAAAGTATATATATTCTTGATCAGCGTGACGAGCTGAGTTGATATAGCCATGTCCGTCTGTCCGTCCGTCTGTCCGTCCGTCTGTTTCTATGCTATCTCCTCCGTCAGTTTTAAAGCTATCGTAACCAAACTTTGCACGAAGTCTTTTGGTACAAATACGCTGCACATTTGTCGGAACCGGCCGGATCGGATGACTATAGCATATAGCTGCCATAGGAACGATCGGTTGAAAAACTAGTTTTAGTGAGAAAACTTTTTAGTTTTCAATGCAATCGCCCCCAAACCTCGTATTTATAAGTTTTTTATGTTTTCACATAATTTCAGCATCAAAATCGGGCAACTATATAGTATAGCTGCCATACAAAAGATAGATCTGAAAAAAAGTTTTAGTAAGAAAAACTTTTTTTGTTTTCAATGCTATCGCTCCCAAACTCGTTACTGATCAATATGATATGCTAACACATAATTCTGTCAAGTCTAATCCAAATCGGATGCACGTTTATAGCTACTTAGTCATTAAGGATCCGGTCGAAATCTATCTAAACGTGTAATAGATTCCTCGTTCCTTTGTTTTGTTAAGATACAGAGTCGGCAACAATACTCTCATTGTTTAAATTATTTTTTCCTACCAGCCCTTCATATCCCCTCATATTGTGAAAAACAGAAAGAAAAAAATTTCCAAACCACTATAGATATAGCTCGTCATTTAGGAATGATTAAACGGTCTAAGAAAAATATTTTTAGTCTCGAGAACCTTTTCTACTTTTGACATATCTGAGAGATTTGAATTAGCGTGTTTTGTTGGAATGCCAGTACGTTTCAGTTTTGTATATTGTTATCTGTCTCTACAAAATTTTAGAGAGTTTGATCAAAATCGGATGAATATATCGTGTAGCTGCCATATAAAAAACTGGCAGAAATATATCATGCTCCAAGGGTATATAAACTTCGGTCGAGCCGAAGTTAGCTTTCCTCTATTTTTATTATTTAAAAAGAGACATTTTAAAAAATGTATGGAATATTTTATTAATACTGTTGAGATGTCAGAGATGATTTACGTGTAGTTAAGCGCCTACATAATTTATAAATATATATACTACTGTGATCAAACTGAACCAAGTTATTCTGTAACTTGGTCACACTGTTACTGTCAGCTGTGCCTGCTTATTCACCTGGTTTGGCTCCATGTGACTTTTTTGGTGAAGAGAACAGTCCGGGGACTCCGCTCTCAAAAGTAAATTGTATCAAATATTTAAAAAATAATTTGATTTAACTCTTGTTCAACCATATGAACTTTGAAAACTTTAATCCAATTTTTCAACATAATTTAAATAGGCATTTCAAACTGCCATGACGTAAGGTTTTACATTAGAATGTTTTAAAAAAATATGAGTGTCTTGGATTTTTAAAAGATTTTTTTTATATTTTGGTAGCAATTAAGTTGCACTTCAATCACCACAAACAATAACATCAATCGATCACAAGGAATTATGCGAACTGGACAAAGCTTTTTATATACAATTTCTTAGCAGGATTTGAAATATTACGAGTTTATTTTGCAAGTAATCTCTGTCAAAAATCTTTTCTTATTTTTTATTGTGCATAAGTATTTAACGTGATGTTACCTGACCTTTCATTACCTTAATTTCCTCATTATATTTCTGTTGTTTTTCTCATAATATAAAGCAAAAACTTACTATTAATTCAAAAATCAATGCATTCTAAAGGCATTTTGCTTACAGCAAATGAGAAAAATAACGCTTGCTCGCCTTTCCTCATGAAAATATTATAATAAGAATGTTTTTAAGTACTGTTCATTTCTTGGTCTAGGTGAACTTTTCTGTGGAAATGGCCATATCGAAAAAATATTGCATCTTTAAAGCTGAACCGGAACTAACTAAATTAACACTTTTTGCCTTAAGATCATATTCTTGTTCAGCTTTTGTTTCCAACTAAACTCAACAGCATGAAAAAAAACAGTTGTCCTGAAAATAACTTCCCTTTTTTCTTCAATTTAAAATTTTTTTTCCATAATTAATTAAACTATTTCGCCCATCATTTCTAGCAATTTTTTTACTGCATTTAAATACGCCCCCATCTGGGTAATTATCCTCAAATCTTTCACATTCCATTTCCCCAGCTCTTCGCATTCAATCAAAGTTCCGCCACTGCCTCAGTTGATGACTAATAAAGTTGTCAACGCCGATAAAGTTATTAACATCGCTTAGATTAATTAATTTAGTTTTGTAGGCCAATTTACACAGCTAATTAAAACTCAAAGTGCTTGCCCCCTCATCCCCAGCTGTGCCGGTTTCTTTCAAGCGTCTGAGAGCGTCACAAAAAATGTGCTCGAAATGCTTCTTGGAATGTATTAAACGGCGACCCGGGACAGCAGCAAACCATTAGTTTCTATTACCAGCGCCGCTGTGTTGACTAATTGTCCATGGTCAGTACATGACCGGGCACAAGGCAAGGAAGCTAAAAATCTTATTAATAATAATTAACGACAAATATGAATAAGAAATTATATTTCATATTTTTATCAATGATTTATGATGGCTGTTTACAAAATAAAATTATATATGTATATACGAATGACTACACTGAGGGAAAAATGCTATGAAATTTTGTATACTTAACTCTCATTGAATCAGCGTTAAATGTGGAATTCGTAAATATAAAGTGAACACACTTTACTATAAAAATGAAAATAGTAAAAAAAAATTGTATTTATTATGTTGTCATTTCTTTAACCAATTATTTTGTTCTGATTCCAGAGCAGGAATCTCTAAAGAGACTGACAACCAGTTGGGTTTTGTTTTAGTCTGCGGGTATTCAAACTCTGAGGCCTTGGTCTAAACACTATTGAAATGCCGCATCAACCGGTTGCGCTGGTGGCAAAGAGTCTAAGATTCTACTTGTATTGAATTGGATCTACAATCTGCCTAAAAACATGAAACCTCTTGTAATTCTCAGAAAAATCAGAAATGATTATTATAGTTTTTACAATGCGATTTTTCCCTGAGTGTAGAAAAGCAATTGCAATCAGTAAGAAATAAAGAACACAAGTAGGGAGGCATATTGAATTGAGGAGTACCCTGGGATGATTTTGAATAAGTAAAACGGTGAATTTTAGTGCAAATATAAAGCTTCTTGCATTGAATTTTAATATATTAAAAAGAAAAAATAAATGAATTAATTGGTTTACAGACTGCTTCTTAACAGAGTGCAAATTATTGTTAATATGAACAAGTTCTTCCTCAATTGCTCTGTGTTGCTCACTCAGTTGATCTCATTTGTTCAGTTGGTCCACATATACCCTTTCATAGATTGATGAAACATATAGAACGCTGTCCATCATCATCAGCTGTTGCTGCTGTTGCTTCTACTGCCAAATCCAACACAATCCGCAATCGCACTATCGTCATTTGACAATCAGAGCGCAATTTGCTCTTTGACTCGGCTTGGTTGGTCTCGCTTATCTGGAGTCAAGTCAGAGCTCTAACCATGCAGACAGCTGAAGAGCCTCCATCTCCGTGCCTGCCTGACAACTGCCAATTGCTGATAAGCCGATTACCACCCTTTGAGGAAATGTCAGTTTTGCATTGTTTTATGCATCGCACATACAAAATATATACTCAAACATGTGAATGAGAAATTAAATGAAAAGAAAAGAGCGCAATGCAAAGTCCGAACGCGCCTTTTCCTGCCTCTGACAAAGTTTGCGATAAAGATATACAAACAAACAAAAAAAAATTCTCGAATGCGTCGAATGCATACAAAAGATATGGCCCAAGCCATATACGATACTATCATTATGCAGGAAAAAGAATGGAAAACAAATAGAGAGAAATGCAAGAGAGAGGAAAACCAGAGGAAACTTTAGTTCTTTAAAAGGCCCCAGACGCTTTGGCGTCGGTTTTTTGATAAAGTAATGAAAATTGTTAGAATAGAAATAAGCAAAAGTTTTTTTTTCTTCCAATACGGAACGGAAATGCGGCACAGAACCCAGAAGTGGGTTGGGAGCGAATAGCAATTGTGAAATTACATATATGGTAGAGAATCGGAAATAGATACTTAGCATACTTAGGGAGCCTATTAGGCCATCTAGGGAGAACGTTTTATGAGTATCGATTTACCTGTAAAAGTATTTAACTAAATAAGTAATGCGAAAAATGTTTTATTGTGTACAATTTTTTGTATCTTAGCTTAAAGACTGTTGTTAAATGGCTGGTTCTATAACTATTTTAATCCAAATCAAAGACTTACCCATATATAATCTTCTAAAATCAGATTTAAAATAAAAATCAATAAATAAATTTTTTTACTCGTTACTCGTAGAGTAAAAAGGGTATACTAAAGTAGAGCAAATTTATGTGACAGGCAGAAGGAATTATTTCCGACCATATAAAGTATTCTTGATCAGCATCAATAGCCGAGTCGACATAGCCATGTCCGTCTGTCCGTCCGTCCGTCTGTATGAACACCTAGATCTCAAGGACTAGCAGAGCTAGAGCAATCAAATTTTAGATGTAGACACCTATTGTCTGCACTCAGATTTGTTTCAAATTTTTGCCACGCCCACCGCCACCCCCACAAAGAAAATGTTGAATAACTTCCACATTTTTTAATATATCGAGTTCAAATTTAAAACTTAAATTTATATTCGCAATTAATATAGTCCCTGAAATTTTCATTAATATCGGATAAAAAATAGCCAAATTAACAATATGTTGCATACTTTTCGGATTTTCGGTCGGTTAGAGTTGACTTAAGCTTACGCTCTCGTTTATGGCTGGGCCCGATGTGGCTCGAACTCACTAAAGCTTAGTTTTAGACTCAGAAAAGGTACAAATCTAGTTCCTAATTAATTTACTACAAAGCAGGAATGCAAACACAATTATATTAAACAGAGCTCCAATTCTCGGGTTCGAAACATTGTTTTTACCTTAGTTTTGTAGACAGAAGGTAAGTACCTTCAATTCAATATTAAGTCAAGATTATTTGTCGACTTGCTGAAAGAATTATAAAGATTGGATGAACTATTCTTAAGTTATGATCAAAATTCTGTTGTTGTGCTTACAGTAGTGGCACCATCTATTTGTCAGTTTTGTAATGGTTGTTGCTGTCCCAGTTCCAGTTCATCCAGCTCCAAACACAGATTACGCTTAAGTTCGGTTTATTGAAGACGGCGTGTTGCCGGTAAGAATGAATGTCACAGAATGGCAGAGAGATAAGTGCGTGCGTGTATGAGCCAGAGATGCAAGATACAAAAAGCATCGAACATCGTGCATCGACAGTAGTTAGTGAGGTGTGAACTAGATGGATAAACTAGATCTGTGATTGGAGCAGAACTGGAATAGGAACTGGGACCGCCACATAGTCATAGTAGTTACACCATCTATTGGTCAGTTTTTAAAATCAAGTAGTGGCGCCATCTATTGGTCATACTATTGATATATATACTTTCCTATGAAAAGAAAGTTCGCTGCTGCAGAAAATTTTATCTCTAATACTATTTCCCACGAGACTTATAAAATCAAAAGCATAGAATCAACATTATTTGGTACAGGGTATTTTGTAATCGGGCCAGATTTGTTTTCGCAAAGAGTTTTGCTCGTGACGGCCTCCCAAGACGCCCAATCTTCTTTCCGATCAGCAAAGTACTTTAGCTCATTAACGAAAAATTGTGAAAATAATGGTCCGAAAAAATTTAAAGAACATATTGCACTACTTTACAGCATTTCCGATCCCGACCATTTGACAGTCATTTCATATGTATGCGAAATCCCTTTGCTGAGCCCAAAATTTAGTCCAAATATTTTTAAGTGGGGCCGTTTTCAAGAAATCGCGGAAAAGCTAGTTTTTGATTCTCAAAAATTACCTTTAGAAAATGTATATATCTTCAGTATCGATTCATTCATTATAAGATGGTAATACATTTA
>JAEIFU010001969.1:0-53562 GCA_018904235.1 Lordiphosa stackelbergi
AACAAAATTAGCAGAATAACTAATAACGACTCTGACACGATGGGGGAATTTTATTTGCCCGTCCGGCCAGCTATGCCCCGATTCACAGCCAATTGTAGTCAGAGACGTTATTAGAGCTACCAAAACTTTCATGATACAGATATAGAGAAGGTGAAAAAAAAACCAAACCTAAATAGGAGCAAAGGAAAAAAAATAATAATAAAACTAAAATAAATCAGATATAAAGAGAAAAAAATTTTTGGAAAAGAGAAAAAGTACTGTCTAAAAGTGAAATTTAAACTAAGTAAAATAAAAATTTATAAGATAAACTTTAAAATTAAATAAACAGAAATCTCTGACCCGGTGGGGAAGATTTTTTAGCCAGTCCAAGTAGTTATGCCCCTACTCACAGCTAGGAGAGGTCAGAGATTTCCCTAAAATAAATATAGAGAGATGTTTTTAGAGAGAAGAGAGAGAGAGATCTGTCGAGAGCAGATAGGAGATCATTATAATTTTGACATAAGACTCGAAATCGATTGTGCTTTGCATAATCAGTTGTGCATATAGGCAATATTAAAGGAAAATAGTTTCTGGTTGGCCTAGAAGGAACGGAGAAGTTAAGGCGACCTAAGAGTTCAGAAGAATCTACTTCACCAATAATTAGTTTATGAAGAAAAGAAACACCTAATACTGTTCTACGGTTAGCTAACGAAGGAAGGTCAATAAGCAAGAGTCTGTTAGAGTACGATGGCAGACGAAGGTTAAGGTCCCAATTTAAGCCACGTAGAGCAAAAAGCAAGAATTGCTTCTGAACAGATTCAATGCGATCTATATGCTTTTTATACTGCGGACACCAGACGGACGAGCAGTATTCAAGTATTGGACGGACTAGAGCAGTGTATAAAAGCCTTGTGGTATATGGATCATTAAAATCTTTCGACCAACGTTTAATGAATCCGAGTACACCATTTGCTCTATTAACAATAGAGGAGATATGAGGATTGAAACTCAATTTGGGGTCAAAAAGAATTCCAAGATCAACGACTGTAGAAATTCGTTCCAAGGGTTCATTGCCAATCGAATAGGTAGCCAGCGAAGGCTTGCAACGATGAAAAGTCATGAACATGCACTTGGAGCAATTAAGGTGTAATTGATTAATCAGACACCAGGACTGCAAGGAGTTTAAGGCATCTTGCAATTTGATGGAGTGCATCGGGCCGTTGAAAGATAAAATAAGTTTTACATCATCGGCGTACATAAGTATCCGAGAATTCGAAATTATTGTGGGGAGATCATTAATAAAAGAGTAAAAACAAAAGGACCGAGGTGACTGCCTTGTGGCACACCAGAAGTGACAAAGACAGGCTTTGACGTCTTAGAACGAAGCAGAACTATCTTTTAAATAGGACGAAATCCAAAGTAGAAAAGGGGATGGAAATCCTAAACGATCAAGTTTAACGAGGAGCAGGTCAAGGTTCACAGAATCAAATGCTTTACTGAAATCGGTGTAGATGACATCAGTTTGTTTTTTTAAAAGGAATCCATCGTTAACCATTGAGGTAAATTCTAGTAAATTGGTCGCAGTTGACCGACACTTTGTAAATCTAGGTTTGAAGGGTGATAAAATCGATTTACAATAGTGCTGTAGGGAACAGGTTATAATCTGTTCAAATAATTTTGGAATAGCGGATAGTTTAGCTATTCCCCTATAATTGGATATATCAGACTTCACAACTTTTTTATGAAGAGGAATAATATAGGATTCTTTCCAAAGATTTGGAAAAATAGCAGATTCTAAAGAAAGATTAAAAAGTTTAAGCAATGGATTGCACAAAGAAATACAACACACTTTGAGCCACAACTAGGAATGTTGTCAGGCCCAGGGCAGTATGAAGATTTTAATGATTTTAAATGAGAAAGTAAGGAGCTTTCGGAAATCGAGGGAGCAGTTATCGAGTTAGAAGAAGAAATGTTATAAGGATAAGAAGTATTAGTAAAGCGCGTAGAGGAATAAGTAGATTGAAAGAAGTCGGCGAACAGGTCAAGGGCTGTGCAGTCATCGTTAGCCTTTTGGTCGTCCAGAAAAAAAGATGAAGGTAAAGAAGAAGACCTACGTTTAGAGTTTACAAAGCTGTAGAATTGCTTAGGGTCCTCTGCGAATTGAATTTTACATCGGACAAGATATTTCCTGTAGCACTCAGCATTGAAAAGTGTAAAGTTCGATTTTGCAATTGAGTATTTAGAAAAGTGAACTGCAGAACCAGAACGTTTATACTTTTTGAAGCATCTAGACTTAATATTTTTTAAATGAGAAAGTCTAGGACAGAACCAAGGAGGATTAACTGACGCGAGAGAAGCAACGCTATTAGGAATACAGATATCTAAGAGTGAATTAATAGATTCATAGAAGAAGGAGAAAGCTAAGTCTAAATCAACCGCATCGTACAAAGGAGTCCAGTCCAGATTTAATAACGTAAAGTTTCCTTTACGAAAACAACGACGAGACTTATTAGAAATCATATCAGTCGAAGCGGTAGGTCCAATAACTGAAATAGAGATTTCAAGAGTAGGATGGTAAATGTCTTCGGGCAGTGATAGAGGGGCAGATCTAGAGACAACAACATTCGCGCTGTCAGTGACAAAAACAAGATCCAACAATTTATTTAAATTGTTTGGTACTGCGTTAAGTTGAAAAAACGACATGTCCAACAGACTATCTAAAAAGTCAAGATGTGCTGATGGTAAGATAAGTAGACCCTTTAAAATTTGACCAAGTGATGTTTGGTAGGTTAAATTCACCAACAACAACCATTAAGTCAATGTCTCTTAATTGGGTAAAAACATCATTAATACAAGCTATATGTTGCATATAAACTTGATTATCAGAAGATGGAGGGATATAGGAGCAGGTAATAAATAAAGAGAATGTTAGAAAAGTTACCTTTACGGCAACAAATTCAACATCCCTAGGCACATTTACATTGATCATTTCTGATCGCAGGCTGGATTTAACTGCAATCAGTACACCTCCACCTCTGCGAACTGGTCGATCATGCCGGTAGATAAAAAAATCATTTGACAATATTTCAGAATCAGAGATTGTTTGATTTAACCAAGTCTCTCAAAATGCAATAATGTCAAACTCAAATGAAGCACTATTTAGGAATAAGGTAGAACGTTTTGATAACAGACCCCTAACATTCTGATAGGCTATATGAGGACAAACGGACGGAACTAGTTTTTTGAAACCCTATTAGAATTAGATCCTACATTTGAGGATGTACTTAAAGAGGGTAAGCTAACGGGCATTGGCCTAACTCGATTTCGTGGTCTAAACTCATGAACAATCATATCTGGCAGCCAAAATTCTGGGTCACATATGATTGGAAATGCTTCAGATGGAACACTTATGTTGAAGGAAGCTACATCACGAGGTTGGGCAAAGTTATACTTTGTTTGCATATTGGGCATGACCATCTTATAGAACCGCAGTCTTTTTTAGGCGAATACATTTTATCGAGGTCATGCCCACTTACATTAGCACATTTAATATGCATCATGTTTTCGCACAACCAACAATTTACAAACCTTAGTTGATCTGACTCAAGTGCATCTTTGTATGAGCAAGACTTTTGCAGCACGACATTCTCCTAAATTTACCACGGGGTTGAAGATCAAAGAGATTTGCAAATCAAAGCGCGTATCAATAACTCACTCTCAGAGCGGTGTAATGAGTACAAAAGCTCAAAGCTCAAAGCTTTCTTTGCAAAAAACAAACAACAACAACAACAATGCGGTGAGAGCGATGCACTCAGAGAGTAAACAGCGAACACACACACTAACCTTTATTAAGAGGGGGAACGGGGAACCGCCAAATCAAAGTTAGCGAAACCAAAACACAAACAAAATACACAGGACAGACGCCGTGTTATTTGTATTTATTAATTTAATAACACCAAGATGCACAACTAGAAAGCAAAGCACTCACCGACAGTGGGTAAAATTAATGCAACGATTTAAGTTGATTTGGGCAACTTAAAGGCACTATAGAAGTACAAAAATATTTAAATACGGAGCACAATAAAAGCACCTCTATCCCACCCCATCTTTTTCTCTCTTTAAATTATTTTTTTTTTTAATTGAAAAAAAAAAATTTTAATTTAACTGTTATTCGAAATTTTTTTTTTTTAATTATACGATAACAATTAAAAAAAAATTTTTTGGCAAAAATTGCAAAAAAAAAATTTTTTTTTTTTGGGGTCCCCCCCTAAAAAATTTTGATGTTTGAGGCCTTTTTTTTTCGGAAAAAAATTTTTTTACAGTAATTTTTATTTTTTCATAACTGTTAATTTCGGTCCCTGGTTTACACAAAAGTAAAATCACTAAATGTGACATGTCGAGCATCGCCAGCTGCGACGTTCGGCATGCTTTTGTTTTACAATTCATACATTCTTCGAATTTTCAAAATAAAAAAAAATTGTTTAGTTTCAAATTAATACTTTTGCGCAGGGACGGTAACAGTTATAACTTTTATTATAAAAGTCCGCAAATAATAGTTATTTTAAGAGTTTTATTTTAAAAGTCTTTTGGATAACAGTTATTGAGGACTTTTATTTTTTTCCTCAGAAAATAATAGTTATAAAAAACTTTTTAATATATTACTCCAAAATAACTGTTATTAAAAGACTTTTAAAATAAAAGTCATTTCATAACAGTTATTTTAAAGACTTATATTTAAAAGTCTCAAAAAACAGTTATCGAAAGACTTTTATTTAAAAGTCTCAAAATAACTCTTATCGAAAGACTTTTATTTAAAAGTCTCAAAATAACTCTTATCGAAAGACTTTTATTATAAAACTCAGTCAGAGACTTTTATTTAAAAATCAAATAATAAAACTCTTTTTTTCTAAGAAATATTAAATACTACTTCTACGACTACATTTGCGCAGACCGCGAGAAACTTCAGCATGAAATATCAATGAAAGTACCATTCATTATGTCGTCTCTATGTTATGCCAATTGAAGACGCATCTAAAAGAGGCGTAGACCAAAAACCGCTAAATTGGCCAAATTTTCATTTGAATATTTACTGAAGCGCAGGCGTTGGTAAATAAGAGTCGTAGATTGAACAGTCCAAAATATTGCGAAATTTGCAAATTATGGGACAAAATAAAGCGAAATTTCCAGTCTTCTCATTTGAGTTTAGATTGATGAAGACGCTAAGATTATTATGAAAATTTGATAGGAAGATGTTCAACAAATGGTCTAAAATCGCGAAATTTCGAAAATTCTTATTTGAGTTTAGATTATTATAAAAACTAGTTTACCCATCTGCTATTCGCACCTAAGGGTTCTCCACGGTAATAAGACCGCTAATTACTTAAGAAACTGCTTTCCAATACCACAAATTATAATAACATAGTCATGATTATGACACTACTGATACCGTGATATACACCATGGAGGACCAATGCAAAAGAATATAGTCAAGATTTTTTTACTTAAGATACTTACACTTAAGATAAAGACAGATTCAGAAACATTATGTTATACGTTAGGTTAAATACTACACTCAGAAAAAAATATTACCTAAAAAATTTTAAAATTGCCTGAAATTTAAGTCCATATGACCTAAAAAAACAGCCAAGGAATATATGGACTTAAATTCAGGCCTCCATTACCTAAAGTTTTCTAAGCAATAAATTTGATTTTTAGGTAATATGTGTCCTAAAATTTAAGGCAATATAGTGCCATAAAACGTTTTTTTAGGTAATAGAAAGGCCTACATTTTCGTCAATAAATTTGCTTTTTAGGTAATATGTGACCTAAAATTTTAGGCAATGTATGACCTTAAATCGTATTCTCAGGTAATAGAAAAGCCTACATTTTAGGCAATAAATAAGCTCTTTAGGTAATAAGAGACCTTAAATTTTAGGAAATGTATGACCTTAAATCGTCATCTCAGGTAATAGAAACCCCTACATTTTAGTCAATAAATAAGCTCTTTAGGTAATATGAGACCTTAAATTTTAGGCAATGTATGACCTTAAATCGTCTTCTCAGGTAATAGAAACGCATACATTTTAGGCAATAAATATCCCTTATGTATTATTTTTAGGTATTAGAATTTATTTTTATTTGGTATTAAAAAGGCAGTTTTATCCAACAATTTCATAGATTATAAGGTTCTTATTTAATATTGAAAAATCTTATATACTAAAACAACTTTGGTTTAACATAAGAACTTAAATTAAATTTATGAATATGAATAGGGGATTATTTACAAGCTTAAGATCTATTAATTGAAAATTAAGGCGATTCGTAACTTCATAGCTATTAAAATGTTTTCGAAACATCGATTTCAATTCTTGGCAAAATAAAAATACGTTTTCATCAACATAAACAACATCATGAATTTCGTAAAATGAAAAATTGTGGTCGTTGAAAAATATAATAAACCCACGTTTAAAACAGAAACCAAATTTTTTTACGTACAAATAACTTCTTGCTGAGGAAAAATCTTTTTCTGGAAATCTTGTTTGAAATTGATCATAAGATATAGAATTTTTAAAAAGACATGTTGATTTACTGAATAATAAATGTTTTTTTTTAAATTTAACATTTTGTTGGCGTAAATGAAATTATACTTTACTGATATAGAATAAGTTAAATTTACTCGGCTATTAATATTTTTACAGTATGATTTGAGTTCTCGATGCTTAGATTCGAATGGAAACGTCCAAAGGTATCTTAAAGGTCCAGACATTTGTATGATTTGTGGATAATGGGTTAAAAAATGGTGTTTTGGCTTGAGGGTATCATTAAATAGCTCTGTATATTGTTTGTTGTGAATAATAATATGATTATGCAAGTTAGATATATCCGATTGTGAATATTGAAAAAGACAAAGCAAGTCCAAGAGCTCTGATAAATTAAGCAGAAAACTCCATACTTTGTTGCCATGAGGAACCTTATCTCCAACAAAATGTGTGAAGTGATGTAGAAGTGTCATCATTTCGCGTGCAGACATCTTCAATTTAAAGTTTTTCAAATGCAGAATATTAATTGGGGGAGAGGTATTACCAAGTTCTGTTTCCCCATATGGGAAAGATTTCTTGCGTATGTTGAAGAACTCTAAGTCGAATATTTTTTCTTTTATAAAATATAAAAGAATATGGCAAATATCATAATTAAAAATGCCTTCAAAGACATCGTGCAACAAATCGGACGAGTAATTGTCTAAAACTGTAAAATTATTAATTTGATTGAAAATGGAATTCTCACGAACCCCAGACTCTGCAACATTACATTCCAGACAATCCACAGCATAATTTTCTTTAGTTCTTAAAAGTAATTGATCAACTAAAAATGAAAAATGAGTGTCTTCCTTTCTCATTTTACAAAACCTACAAAAGTAGTTACTTGAGAATGATCTGGAGAAACCAAGTACGTAATTGAGGGTCAAGTTATCACCAATTATTAACCCTAAACTTAAAAATTCGTTTTTCTCCTTTTGGAGTTTTAATGACAATTCCATTTTCATTGAGATCATTAAATATATCGATAAGTTTGTAGAAGACTCTATCATTTCCAAATTCTTTAACATTTTTGGACTCAAACAGGGCAGCTATAAATATTTCCTTGTAATTTGGCGGAGATGTTGGCAATGAAGCTAAGACGGGTAGAGTGTGGTTCCCTAAAGGATTATTGGTTTCGAAATCATCGAAGTATAAAAAAATTGATAGACGAACTGTCTCATTCGATTGGTGATATCGAAAATTCCAAATGCTCCCGTTTATAAAGTTACTTAAGGTTTTTCGCTTTTTTAAATAATTAAGATGGTTTACAAAGTCATCGAATATATTGGGTAATTCAAAATACTTTTTTAAATAGAGTTGAATAGGAAAAATAACTCCCTCGGCTTTGTTGGAATTAAGGCTCACACTATTCTTTTTCTGATAGGTCTTATTGAAATATCAATGGTAATTTTATTTGCTGGAAACCATAAATCAAGAGTTTTAAGCTCTTGAATTAGTAAGTGTTCAGAACTGCATTTCTTGAAAGGGTTTTTACAAAAGAGATAAGGTTCTTAACAGATGCTTCTGCTTCTTTATTATCCTTAATCATGTTTAGTAAACTTTCTAATTCTCGTTGAACAGGTTTGGTTAAATTATCTTGAATATTTTCTTGAAATTCCTTTGCTTTGCTTCTTGGCAAGCTGATATCAGCATATGTGTTCAATGTTAGTTTTAATGCAGATGTATCTAAGCATTTACTCTCACACGAATGACTAATAACACAGTGCTACAGTGCGAAATAACCTGGGTATTGGCATAGCGTACGCTGTAGAGCAGGTCGGGTATAGCACTTCCTCTTGCTTGGTTTTCCTCGGGGACCCCCAAAATCTGAAGTTATGGCCCAAAAACCGTTTATTGATCTTTTTGCTCACTTAAATTGAAATAACTCGCGAATGGACCATCTGATTTTTTATAACTTTGCCAATTCTGATAGCGACGAGAAGAGTCTAAGGAAGAAGCTGCATTAATTGTTGACTTGACTGCAGTTTATCCTGGCCCTATAGGGTAACAGCACTCGAACAGGAATAATATAAGTCCCAAATTGTCATACAAATATGCAAACATTTATGTGATTATATGAAAAACTGAATTTAAATTTCCCACTAAACTTTAGCAAACTATACTTTTAGGGGCAATAATGTTAAGTCAATCGATTTTCTGTAAGCACACTTCAAACGAATACTAGATTTTCGAGGTGTGCTCACATATCCGCGAATAACTTCGCAATTAGGTAACTAAATTTATCGGGAGAACCAATGTTCAACGCAGAATTAACTGGGCTTTTAAAATAAACCTTAAGGAAAAATCGCATAGAATAAAATAGTGAAACCAGTGGTGGTCAAAGTACAAATTTCGAAAAATATGTTGAAAATACCAGATCTGTAACCCACACTGCTCAGCCATCGCGGTAAATCACTATAACCTATGAATATAATATATTAGACTCTTCTCGTCGCTATCAGAATTGGCAAAGTTATAAAAAATCAGATGGTCCATTCGCGAGTTATTTCAACTTAAGTGAGCAAAAGATCAATAAACGGTTTTTGGGCCATAACTTCAGATTTTGGGGGTCCCCGAGGAAAACCAAGTTTGAGGAAGTGCTATACGCGACCTGCTCTACAGCGTACGCTATGCCAATACCCAAGTTATTACAATTTTTGGAAATTTGTAGCACTGTGTAATTGATTCATCGTGGTGCTCACTATCATTGAAACATTGAGTTTGTTTTGCAAAGGTTAGTTGTAAGTAAATTTGGGTTAACTGTTGGAAGCAGATTTTTTACTTTTAGGCAAAGCTTTGTGCATTAGTGTTTTTTCTTCCTTTTTTCATGTGCCGTCTTAAAGAATCCACTGATGAAAATGTTTGAGAACAATCAATAAATCCACGCATATAATTGTTCAAATAAATTTTATGAATAACGTTGATATGTTTAAAAAATAAAGACATCATTTCAAAAGTGATGTTACAAAATTTACATTCATATGTAAGACCCATTTTGGTGGTGTTTATGAAAAAATTATAGGAAAGTATTTTAAGAGTTCTTCAAGGAGTTATAAGAATTTAGGTCATTTATAAAAGATAAAATATTTGAATTATTATCTTCAGTTTTGATCGAAATGTCAAAGAAATATTGTTGTATAAACAACCACACGAGTTTGCTTTCTTCCGGATATTGTAAATCTAATACAGTGAAAATCTTAAAACAGGCATCCACTGCTTCAAGAATACTTTCGAACTTATAAAATATGTCAGCGAAGTAAACGAAAAATTCCTGACACTCCAGATCCGATGGTCCTATTCCACAAACAATTGGTTGTAAGGTAGCCTTTTGTTCAGAAAGAACTTCGATTCTAGTTTTAATGTAGGTCAGCAGCTCTCCCAGTGTGGGGGAAACTCACAAAAAAAGATTTTCTGGAGTCGGCGATGGTTATTTTGGCCATAAACTTCTTGTTAGCGCCACGATAGACTATACGCCGGGCCGTTGGAACTAACAGCGCGTGTAGAAGCAAAAACACTCCAGCGTTCACGTATTCTGTTGAAATAATAAATAATACCATAAGTATATATTTAAATAATAAATATCAATAATTTACCTTTTGGAGCACCTTGAAGTGATTTTAGCAACTTGACGCTAAAGGGCTCTCTTATCCTATTTTCCGCAATTGGAATTACATTTTTCTTGAAGATAGAAAACCTTTACAAAAATAACATTTTCCGCTAACTCGACCAATTTAAAACCAAAGGACTGTTTTAAAATGGGCCACTCATTTAATAACAGGTCTAGTTCTAGCAAACGAATCAGATCGTCGTTTGTAACAATTTTGCCAATGTGGCAAAACTTCATCAAGGATTGCGGTGCCATCAGTATTGCATAACAGCCATGTTAATCCATAGTCTGGTTCCTCTGGTTCTATATTAATAAGAAACAAGTAAGACCGTTGCAGTCGAGTAGCCCGACTTCAATATACCCTATAATTTTTAACAACAAGCGTAAGTTAAAGTCGGCTCCATCCGGTGACCATCCGGAAAGTATGCAACAGTTTTTTTAAGGGTGGGTGGGGTGGTAGCCGGGGGCTTGATTCGCTTTTTTGCTCATAACTTCTGAACCGTTCATCCGATTTCTATCATTTCTTCGGCAAATCGATTTATTTTGCTAATTACTAACTATCTCTCGAAAAAACGAATCGTCTATCTTCAAAACTGTGGCAGATATAACGTTTTTTCCAAATTACGGGGGCGGGAGGGGGCGTGGCCAAAATTTGAAACAAACTTGATCTGCGTACAGATAAAAGAAGCATTTGTCCCATACATGTCAAACCTCTATCTCTTACCATCTCTGAGATCGACGCGTTCATACAGACAGACGGACAGACGGACGGACGGACAGACGGACTGACGGACAGACGGACATGGCTAAATCAACTCGGCTATTGATGCTGATCAAGAATATATATACTTTGTAGGGTCGGAGATGTTTCCTTCTCCCTGTTACATACATTTGCACAACTTCATTATCCCCCTTTTACCCATTTTTAATGGGTACAGGGTATAAAAATACAGAATAATATTGTTTTTGTGATTTGATTATAAAATAATATCCATATATAGTTTAATCATACCTTCAGCAGTTGCTTCACATTCAGAATCGTTATATGCTTCTTCAACAGTTGACCGAGCTTTACTCAAAGAATTCCGGAATTTGTTGTACAGCAGACCTCCGGCTTTCTTATTCTTTTTATGAAGGTAATACGTTTCCTGAGAATTATATAATACTTTCGTTAAAGACCTTATCTTAGATGACATAAAAATTATTTCGTCACCACGCTTTGTATAAATAAGACAGTTGTTCCAAATCATTAAGCTTTTAAAGCCGTTCAATAGTTTTTTAATCATATAAAGAATTGTGACGAAAGTAACACAGGCTTACAAATTAAGACCAACTTTTGAATCAAAAAAATATGTGTATTTTTGGTAGCAGAACTCAAATTAATTAATGATACTGTTAAGAAAATCAAAAGAAAAAAAGTTCTACGATTACAAATGAGTTATTCAGGCATGTTCTTAATTCTCGATCGCAATTTCGCTTCGGTATCGTTTTTGTGTTCTCAACTCAGAATGAAATTGCTCTCTTTTTCCTTTTTGCAAATCGCTGGTCCAAACGAGATTGACACTAGATACATAAGTACATGAATCAATTCTACTTTCGAAAAGTTGAAGTGGAGTTGCCTGATAAATTTGAATAGTTTTAGTCCACACCTTTAAAAGGTGCGATAATATCGAAAAACTGAATATTTGGTAAATAAGAAGAGACAGAATCAACAATTCTTTTTTGAGATTTGTTTTTAAACCATAAAAACCCTATTTTCCATGACAAAATACAAATTTCGGTATCTTTTGAACACTTACAAATGTAAACAAATCTCGCTAAACTCAAGTTTATGCAAATATCTCTTAAACCTGACAAGCTGAGGGAAAGCTGACAATTAATTAAAATCTTGCGACCAAAAATACATATGGAAAGTGTTTTTTCTTCTCTTTCGCAAAAGCTTGTAAACCTGTGTATTTTTAGTTGATTTGAGAATCGGCCTTAAAAATTTTAAAATCAGTAATTTTTAAAGATTCTCACATACAATTTAATATCTAACCTTAACTTCGGAAGGAAATAGCTGCACAATTTCTTCGGCTATTGTTTGAAAATTTTTCGGTTTCCAATCAATGTTTTTGCTTATTAAAAAATCGCAAATTATACCACAAAGGGATTTTCGATGTTTTTGCTCTAAGCGTTTGTGCATGCGAAAATAATTTTGGATTCCTTTAAACAAAATTGAATCGGCCAAAATTGTTAATGCATTAATCTAAAAATTGGAATTATATAATAAATAAATATTTTTAATATAGAAGGTCAAAGGTCAAGACAGAACTTAAAAAAATACCTGAGCATTGTCATGGACATCTTGTAAATTTTCCTTCTGTAATAAAATTGAATTAATATTTGAATACATTAATAAACGAATTTCCTACGTTATTTGTTCTTAGCTTCAGGTTATGCTCCAATTTCACTCGTGCTCCGAACAAATGTTTGGGAACTATCTCCTCGAGATGATCAGTTGTAAGGAGAAACAACGCTTCCTCGTCAATTCCGTGAGCTAATAACAATTGAAGCAATCGTTTAGATTCATATTAACAAAATAAGTAAATTACTACCTACCTACTAAGCATTCCAGCAATTCCACACATTTGAAACTTTTTAAAATCTCTTCCATGGCTGTAAATTGATCAAAATGGGGAAAAATAATATAAAAAATGTGAAAACAAGTTATTGGGGTGTGTTTCATACATCGGCGATTTTTGTTAAAATGAGCTTCTCAAAGCCAAGCGGATTAAAATCGACAAATAATTTTAATTTTCTTACGACCCTCTAGAATCTAGATTTATTTGTCACTCTGTACGTAAAGTTGTATTATTTAACTTTAAAATGAGAACGTTTATACAGAGTTTGCCGTCGAGTTGTCGAACACACCCTAATAATTTGTATTGCAAAGTCACTTCATAAACAAAATATGATTAATGTGATTTTATTTTGTTTTCGTTCAAAAATGTTTAATTATTGATTTTGTTTCTTTCACAAATATTTGAATTTGATTTAAGAAATGTTTTTTTGTGCATGGATAAACTTTTATTATATCGAGACACTACTGTATAGAAGCAAACAGCCGACATTGCACGGAAAACCACATATGTATGTATGAATAATGAAAGAATGAATAATTCTTAACTTAAAAAAGGGCTTTGTAAATATTTTTTGTATTATTTTTTTATATTTGAAATAATAATGCAAAGTTAAGGAAAATGGCATAATTTTAAGGCAAAGGATTCCAAAAAAATTTAACCTAAAAACAGATTTTAGGTAAAATGCCCTATATTTAAGGAAATTATTGCCTAAAAATAAGATTTTAGGTAATAAAATCCATTTTCCTAAAATTTAAGGAAAATCTTTTTTCTGAGTGTATTAATACTATTATTTTAATTTCGTTTAGATTGAAATATGTTGTTGTTGTTCTTGTAAGTGGTTTGTGAGTTTTTCCCTAAATGTCTGTGCGTTCCTAATTGTCTTAAGGTCATGTGGAAGAGGATTTCAAAGTCGAATAGCATGCGGAAAGAATTGTCGATCAGAAGTGGAAAGTTTATATTTCGTACTAATTATGTTTCTGGTTCTAAGCGAAGAAGAAAATTTAATATTAGCATACAGATAGGAGGGATGTTCAGTGATAATAATTTTGAGCAGAAATATTAAGACCCGCAGACATATCCAGGAGTCAAGGTTGATGTTATATATCTCTTTAGCAAAAGTTGATATTTGATCGGTCCTTTTTTATTAAATATATATCTGGCTATATCGTTAAATGCAACATTTAATTTACGCCTATATGTTGAGTTGCAATTGCCAAAAACCTCTATGCCATAAAAGAGCTTTGGGAGAAGGTAAGTTTTAGCGATCAATTTTCTTGTTGTTGTGGGTATAAACTAGAGACCTGCACGATTGATTCCGGAATCGTACGATTACGAGTAAAAATAATCGTTGTGTGAGTAAAATGATTATATTTTATATCTGTGTTACTTTTTGACACGATGCCGAGTAAAATTCATGGCATCGTACGAGTATAATCACCAGCTTACTATATTCGATTGGAATTAAATAAATTTAAACATTGTATATCTGGCTGGCTTGAGGTCGGTGGAGAGTTACAATTCAATGTAATCAACACAAATCAATAGAGATTAATTAGAACAACTTGGAATAGCAATTGGTATGTCCGTACAACGATCGCTGTTTCGAAGATAACCACATCTTCTCATCAGCGGACTCTTGTATTGCATATTCACATTCAAACGACCACTTAGACTCAGGTTTGATTGTGATGTGAGCGAATAACGTTTTGGGGATTCCAATTTATCCAAATCACACCCTGAACTTCTGCAATGGTTTTTATGAACGTGTTGCTTTTGCTTACCAATTTGATGTAATTAATTTCTTTTTGCTTATGAGCTCTGCAAGGTGGCTGGGCAATCTGCCCAATGATCCTCCATAGCAGAGTCACGGCGTTGTAAATAGCATTTTAGCATTTTGTTTTATAGCATTTCTTATATATGACTAAGCATTTTGGTTTTTTAGGATTTATCTTTAACCCATTTCTCTTAGCCCAATCACTAATTACACTTAGTTCGCTATTACAAATACTAATACACTTAGAAATTTTGGCTAACGGACGACTAACATATTATTTAATATTATTTGTTGTTGGGGAAGTGGTGCACCGCGACCAATATTGGTCTATTGTGCCCCCCTACTGAGTTTACAGCTCTCTTAGCAGCCCTATTTCCTGTACAAAAGCCAGGATTTTTGCGGGCTCTAAGTTACCGATATTGCTTGGGTGTAGAATGTGTTTCCCAAATTTGCTGAGTCTGCGCCTCGCTAGGGCATCGCAGTGTGCTAGTATATGTTCAGAAGACTCCTCCTTCTCTTCACAGTATCTGCAAAGTTGGGACTTTGTTATTCCCAACTTATACATGAGCCTCCGCAGTCTGCAGTGACCCGTGTAGAGCCCTGTCAGAATCCTGAGGGCATTCTTTCCTTGTTGGATTAAATTTTGGAACCTTTTGAGGTTGTGGTTTACTATTAATGCTTTAGCTTGTCTCATTCCTCTGGTGTTTACCCAGGAGGCTGTTCTAAGCGTATTCTCTTCCATTCTTAGGAGTCCTTTTATTGTGTATTGGCCTATACCGCAATAGGGCTCTGGCCCTACCATTGCGGTGGCTGCACCCTTGCGTGCCAGTTCATCGGCCAATTCGTTTCCAGGGATGTTGTTATGTCCCGGTATCCATCGTAGGGTCAGGTTGTTCCTGCTGCCTAATTGGTCTAGTTTGTTCTTTGTCTCTAAGACTAGCTTAGAGGTAAACTTATCTGCTAGCTGAGCGCCTTTAGCGCTGCTTGGCTAGTATCGAGAGATAGCTATTTCTCTATTATTTATAGATGGCACATACTTCAGCTTGAAATATGCTTGTGAGTTCTCCCATTGGTTCAGATATTTTCGTTCCTGGTCCTGCTACCCCAAGTCCGGTTCCTTGGGGCGTCAGGGACCCGTCTGTATACCACATAATTGTGTGTGGTTGCATTTTATGTTTCTTCTAGTGAGATCCATTCTCTTATTATCTTTGGTGTACAGTGAAGTTACTGTCAAAGTGATACTCGGCCACCATTTCGTCTCTGGGTTGGAGGATTAAAAGGGATTTCCCTTTCCAGCTTTTCAAGAGTCTCTGAGGCTTACTATGTGGTTTCTATCCCTCTTCTGTGTTAATCTGAGCAGTGTTGCTTTTTTCTTCAGGCAGATGGTATGGTGGAGCGGGTGTTAGCTCCATCAGAACCTCGATTGCCGCTGATCGGACAGGTACGCATAGCTCCAGTCATGCATATGCATGCCAGCCTTTGCAATTTTGTAACTGCGTCTAACTGTGAGGAGGTTTGCTCTCTCCCCACACAACAGCTCCATAAGCGAGCATCGGTCTCCACAACCATGAGGCAGAGCCATCGGAGTATGTGTGGTGCCATGCCCCACGATTTTCCGGCTATGCTCCTCCATGTGAATAGTGCTCTAGTGCACTTGCTGAGTGTATACTCAACGCCGAGGTATTTGACTTCTTTTTCTGGTGTAATGGGGCAGCCGGATAGGCGTATTGGCCTCATTGCTTAGCTTGTATTTTCTAGTGAACGGTACTATGATGGTTTTAGCAGGGTTTATTACCTCCTTGCACCAGTCAGACGTCACTTTCAGTCCCCTCTGGACTATGTCACATAAGGTTTCTTCATACTTTCCTCTCGCAAGGATGACAATGTCATCAGCGCATCCTTGGCATGTTATGCCCAGGGAGGCAAGTTTCTCTAGGAGCTCATCAACTAGTAGGCTCCACAACAGTGGGGAGAGAACTCCCCCTGAGGGCATCCTCAAGTTGTGGTTACTGTGATGGTTTCTTCGTCTGCCACTGCAGAGGCTTCTCTGCATCGTAGAATTGAATCTACCCATCTGCCTACTGTGGGGTTTACACCTCTTCTGATTAGAGCATTCTTGACAGCACTATGGGATGTGTTGTCGAATGCTCCTCAATGTTCTAGGAAGGCGCATAGAGCCACTTCCTTGTCTTCTATTGTTTTCTCGAGCATCTTCCCGAGTTGAACAATGCCGTGTCGGTTGAACGGCCGGTTCTATACGCGTGCTGTGTTGGTTGGTTTGTTACCTCCCACCACCGCGTTCTTTTTATGCTGTTGTCCACTAGCTTTTCGATCGTTTTCAGTAAAAAACATTTTTAAATTTTTTGTTTTTGAGGTTTTGTTTTTTCTTCTTCCCTGCCTTGGGGATGAAAGTTACCCTTCCTCCCCCCCCGCCTCGGGGGTTACCCTTTTTTTGCTTTTTTTTTTATTCTTTTTTTTTTTTTTTTTGTTTACGCTTGGTCGACACATTCTTCCACGGAAATGCTTCCGGGAAGTGGGTGCTTTTTTTTGCTTTCCTAATCTCACTATTGTATAGCGTCTAGGGCTTGCTTGTATTTAGTGCCAGTCCTCATTCTTTTTGGCTTCATTAAAAAGAATTCGGGTCTTCTTCCTTAGTTTCTCCAAAATAGAAATCCGCAAGGAGCAAAACTTTCTTTTCTCGATTTGCTTGGCCCGATGCATGCATCACAACCGTTCGACGGTCTCGGCCGCTGCCAACAATGTCCGCCAGTCGCTTCTGCTCCGTGCGAGCTGGGACCAATTGGTCAAACCAAGCTTGGCAAGGTCTGCCCGAACCTGGTCATCCCATCTTAGTCGAGGTCTCCCCCCTCCTGCCTCTTCCTCCGTAGTCAGCCGCCTTCGAATAATAAGCTTTCCTTACTGGAGCTTCTTCGTCCATCCTGGTGACATGTCCTAACCAGCGCAGCCGCTGTTGCTTTATGCGCTTGACCAGACAGGTGTCCCCATAGAGCTCATACAGTTCGTCATTATTTCGAATGCGGAAAACATCGCCAACTTTTAAAGGTCCATAAATCCTCCGAAGAATCTTTCGTTCAAACACGCCAATCGCCGCTTCATCCGCTGCTGTCATTGTCCATGCTTCTGCGCCGTATTGCAGGACTGGGATGATAAGCGACTTGTATAGGGCTAATTTTGTTCTTCGCTTGAGGTCTCTGCTCTTGAGCTCTCTACTTAGCCCGTAGAAGCATCGGTTTGCAAGAGTGATCCTTCGTCGGATTTCCAGACTGATGTTGTTGTCGCTGGTTATCGTCGTTCCGAGGTAAACAAAATCCTCAACAACTTTAAAGTTGTATTCTCCCATTGTAACAAATTGTCCAAGACGCAAGGACTTTTTGTCCGCGGATACAAGGTATTTCGTCTTGTCCTCATTCACCGCTAGACCCATCAGTTCTGACTGCCTCTCAATCTCTGAAAACGCCCTGCTTACCGCCCGTTCGTTTTTGCCGATGATGTCGATATCATCGGCATATGCGAGTAGCATTAGATCTTTATAAATAAAGGCGCCCGTTCTGTTGGCATGTGGGCACCGGCGCAGTATATATTCCATCAGTAGATTGAAGAAGTCGCACGATAAGGTATCGCCCTGCCTAAAACCTCTCTTGGTATCAAATGGTTCGGAAAGGTTCTTTCCTATTTTGACGGAGCTTTGTGTACTTCTCAACGTCATCATGCAAAGACGGACGTACTTTGCTGGTATACCAAGGGTAGACAAGGCTTCAAAAAACCTTGACCTTATCGGCGTGTCGAAGGCTGATTTATAATCAACGAATAGATGGTGTGTGTTGATGCCTCTCTCATAGGTCTTCTCCAGGATTTGTCGTAATGTGAATATCTGGTCTGTGGTGGATTTACCAGGTCTAAAGCCACACTGATAAGGTCCAATCAGTGTGTTAATAAGCGGCTTAAGACGTTCACAAATAATGCGCGACAGAACCTTATATGCAATGGGAAGGAGACTGATCCCGCGGTAGTTGGCGCAAACTGCAGGGTCTCCTTTTTTAAAGATTGGGCATAGAACACTTAAATTCCAATCGTCGGGCATGCTTTCGTCAACCCATATACGGCAAAGAAGTTGGTGCATGCACCTTACCAATTCTTCCCCTCCAGCCTTGAACAATTCAGCGGGCAGCTCATCAGCGCCAGGTGATTTATTGTTCTTTAGCCTTTGTATGGCTAAGCAGACTTCCTGTTGGGTCGGCGGGTCTATCTCTATGTTGTCGATTGGTGGCATCGCTACTTCTCTAGAGGCGGCATCATGTTCGTCATCGCCTCCCAGTAGGTTGGAGAAGTAGCTTCTCCATTTGTTAAGCGCCACTTGCGGATCGGTGACCAGATTCCCGTGTTCGTCTTTGCATTGTGCGACTCTGGGCTTAAAACCTTCTGTTAATTGCTTAATTTTTTGGTAAAATTTACTTCCTCGCGCATGCGCCTTTCCTGCTCGCTCTTTTTCCTTCTAAAGAGGCGCTTCCGCTCTTTCTTTTTCTCCCGATATCGCTCCTTAACAGCCCGCGTTGCTCCCGACTGCAGAGTTCTCCTGTAGGCTGCGTCTTTTTCTGCAGTAGCAAGTCGGCACTCCTCATCGTACCAAGTCCGACTTCGAGGGGACTCGGAGTACCCGAGTATCTCATTGGCAGCCGTACTCATGGAGTGTGATATACGATTCCACTGTTCGCATATATCGGAAGAAGATGGGGAGGTTTCCCTGAGCAGTTGGGCGAGTTTGGCTTTGTAGGCTTCAGAGGTCCCTTGTGATTGCAGCTTCTCGACGTTTAGCTTTCGACGTGTGCCAGAGCGTGAGGCATTTGCCACACTGAGCCGCGTGCGTACCTTGGCTGCAACCAGGCAGTGATCCGAGTCTATGTTGGCTCCTCGAATCGCACGCACTTCTAGTACACTCGATGAGTGCCTTCCGTCGATCACAACGTGATCAATCTGATTTCGTGTTCGTTGATCAGGGGACTTCCAGGTCGCCTTATGGATGTCGAGGTGTTCAAATCTCGTACTACTTATGACCATGTTCCGGCCTGCAGCAAAGTCTATTAACCTCTCTCCATTACCGGAGGTTGTTTCATGAAGGCTAAATCGTCCGACTGTCGAACCAAAGACTCCTTCTCTCCCGATTTTCGCGTTAAAATCGCCTAGCACGATCTATCCAGGCGCTCATAGAATTTGTCTTTTGTCGAGGTGTCCTTGTCTTCTGTTGGCGCGTGTGCACAGATAAGACTAATATTAAAATATTTTGCCTTAAGTCTAAGCGCGGCAAGCCGCTCATCAACTGGTGTAAAGCTGATGACTGAGTGGAGTAGTCTATCACTCACTGCAAAGCCGCACCCAAACTCGTGCTTGAAACATGCCCGCTGTAGTATATCTCCCAGGGAGGTGGTTTAGGTTTTTTCTTCTCTTTTGGTAGCGCTATTATCTTGTTCCCATATCCAATCCATCTCATTTCTTGGAGTGCAGTAACGTCCGATGAGTATTTTTTGAGGACTTTCACCAAGTCGATATCATCACCCTCTCCGTTGAGGGTGCGTACATTCCAGGTGCATATCCTCAAATCGTGGTCCTTAAAACGTTTGCGTGAGTCGTCATCAGAGGGGGTCCGTATCCGAGGCATTGAAGTCGCAGTTTTCATTGGTGGAGATTTTTTACGGTGGTGGGTACCAAACCCGACGCACTAACCCTATATATTACACCCTGTAGGGAAGGGCGGGTCGCCGCTCACGTTAGTCAGCAGCAAATGCGGGTGCATTGCCACTGCTTCCGGTGGTCATCACGAGGAGGTGTGAGTCGACTTGGGACGTAGTAAGCCAGGATCACGCTGGGTTCGCCAAGTTGAACCGATCAGCAGCTTTACCTGACCACATACGCCCCCATTAGGTCCAGAAGATCTATGACTAGAAGTTCTGAACGACCACGTCGACCACGTCGATTATACTTTTATTTAATTCGTCGACTAAAATTTCTAGTTCTAGGGGGTGTTTCGGTAACCGAATCCAAGGCATATTGTTTCCTAGCGTGGAATAGAAGCCCTCCCAATTTGTTTTTACGTGGGTTCCTGTTAGGGATACTTTGCTGCGTGCGTGCCTCCAATCTAAATTGAATCATTCTATGGTCTGACATAGATTCCTCTAGTGAGACCTGCCAATCCTTTACGAAAGATTTAATTGACTTGCTGGAGAAGGTGAGGTCAAGGACTTCCTCCCTTACCCGAGTTACAAAAGTTGGGACAGATCCTACATTACATAATTCCAGGTCGAGCCTGGATAGAAATTCTATTAAGCACTCACCTCGATCGGTTACATCGGAGCTTCCCCATGCGTCGTGGTGGGCGTTTGCGTCACATCCGACAACAAGCGGCAGGCTTTTGCTCCTGCAGTATTCTTCCAGGGCCGACACCTCTTGTGGTGGACACATACCGTCTCCAGCGAAGTAAGCAGAGGCTATGACCATGGTCTTTCCTTGCTTTGTTTCGGTGGTCGCTATTGCGACGCAGTCCCTGGAGAGAAATTCTGAAAGGATAGTATATTTAATATTCTTCCTTATCATTATGAAGGCTCTGGGGAAGGCATGCCTTTGGTCCCAAATTACCTTGGATTCTCTCGTGTACAGGCCCTTTATTCCCTAACTACATTTGCACATCATCGGCATACATTTGGACTTCACATTTAGACAAAACACTGGGGAGGTCATTGATAAAAAGACTAAACAATAATGGTCCTAGAACAGATCCTTGTGGAACTCCCGATTTTACGTCAAGAAAAGTTGACGATCCCAATTGGGTTACGACAGCTTGGCTTCTATCGTTCAGGTACGACTTCATCAATTTTACGGCAGTATCCGAGAAATTATATAAGATTTTTACCTCTTTACATAGTACTTCATGGTTAACTGTGTCGAATGCTTTGCTATAGTCAAGAAGCGTTAAGAAAGTAACTTGGTCATTGTCAAGTTTGTTACGTATGTCCTCTGCAATTTTAGCGACTAATGTAGTGCAAGTTCGATTTTTCCTAAACCCTGACTGTCTATCGTTTAATAAAGAATGTTTTTCCAAAAACACATTAATTTGGGATGTCATAATTTGTTCTAACGCTTTGGAAAGGAAGGGCAGTATAGAGATAGGTCTGTATTCATTATTTCCTTTCGGAATTGGTAGGACTTTAGCCATCTTCCAAGCCATTGGAAAACAAGAAGTTGTCAAAGCCGTATTAAATATGTGAGTAACATGTACTAAGATTTTTGGGAGTAGTATTTTTAAAAATTTTGGGTCAATATTATCTAGTTCTGTTGCATTTGATTTTATTTTTAGAATTGATTCTAAGACTTCACACTGACTGACACACATGAAACTAAAACTACTATCACAGCTGTTATTTAACAGGGGGATTCAGGTACGATATATCTAGATTATCAGGTACTAGTGGCTGTACGAATTTATTATTAAGTTCATTCAAATCAATACTCTCAGCCATTCCAGATCTTTGTCCGCCAATTCCTAACTCTCTTTATATTTTTCCATACATTTTGAGATGATTGCTCAGATAGCGCAAAAGTAAACTTTGAAGTATAGTATCTACGTTTTGATGCATCACATGGACTCGTTACCATTCTTCTCAAGTTTTGGTATTCATGGAGTAAGTAATTTAACCCTAGGAGGTTCAGGGATTTTTTGGCGCTAAATGGCACAACCAGGTCTGCGCAGACCTATATGGGATTTGTATGGGAATACATAGGCAGATATCCTAATAATGTGTGTAAATGTGATTAATGCTGGGAAAAACACACGGTGAACAATAAAAACATACTTTTACACTTAAGCTAACAATATATCCTTTTTTATTAAGCATAGATAGGAAAGTTAAGTCTACGACCGGCATTCAATGCACGTGTATCTGGCTTGTGAATGCTGTTGACAAACCGGGTTTTTGCAAAACATGCAATGAAAACGCGTTTTTCGCTGCCGTTTATCAATTTTATAGCACAGCGAACACGATGGTCGAGTAGCAGAGGAAGCGGAATGGGCAGGTTGATCATCTATCGGTGGACCTGTAGCTACCTGCGAAAAACGTTGATTAATTGAGTTTAGAATTTGAATAGATTAAAAGAAATGCTTACCTCTACACCGAATAACGCCATTGCCTGTTTGACGCGTTGAATACCACTTACAATAGGATTCGTTGCTCTCTGCTCCATGTGAGGGAACACCAGCTGTTCTGCCAATTCCATAAGGAAGACTCGTCTCCGGTCGTTCCTCTTGACATGCCCCAATTTGTCATGAATGACAAATGCAGCCAAGCCCGCCACGTCCAACATGTTAAAAAACAGAGCTAGAGGCCATCGGTTTGTGCCCCGTTTGCATGTATAGCCGCCAACCATCTGATCCATGGTGTCCACTCCGGACTTATACATATTGTAGTCCAGAATTTGAAATGGCTTCTTCGATGACTTCGATAAGTCGACGGTGCTATTATAATGCTCGGTAGAGATGAGAACCACAGCTTTTTTTCTTTTTTGGCACGTATGAGCATAGCGAGATATTATTATTGTGGTAACCAAATACTGTGCTAAATACATCTCGACTTGGATCCAACATCTCCTTCGGTATGCAGGCTTTGTTTTTGCGCATGGTGCCTACATATGCCAATCGTTTTGTCATCAAAACCGCGGCCAAGTCATAAGACGAGAAGAAATTATCGGCACATACTGTTCGTCCAGAACCGGCGTATTTTTCGACCAATTTCAGAACAATGTTCTCTCCTTGATTTACCGCACGCTCTTCATTTGCCTGTTTTCCAACATATATTAATCCTTTCAGTGGGTAGTTGGAATTGGCATCACACATCCACCAGATTTTTATTCCGTATTTGGAAGGTTTCGACGGTATATACTGTGTAAAGCGCGTACGGCCTCGGTACGGGAACAATTGCTCGTCAATAGTTATCTGAGCACCCGGGACATATAGACGCTCCAAGTTCTTCATAAGCATGTTCCAAATATCGTCGATGGCTGCCGACTTGCTTTTTAATAGTCGAGCGGGTCTCGTGTTGCCGTTATCAAATCGAATATATTTTAGAATGGTTTTATATCGGTGCGCAGACATCGTCGCCCTGTAGATAGGGTTTCCGTTGCGGCCCCACAACTCAAGGACAGGCTGACTGTTTGACCCGAATATTCCGGCAAACAAAGTTAGGCCCAAAAAGGCGAATATTTCATTTTCAGTAACAGGTTTCGTCCACGTTCGTGGAGGCTGGTCACGATTCTTGTTTGACCATTGACGGCATAGCTCCTGGGCCTTCCGGTTAGTTTCGCGCATAATTATACTGACGATCTCGGGTGTTATTAGCGATTTAAATATTGAGATGGGATTTCGGATAATCCCTCGAGCCGGACCTTCATGACCCATAGTGACGGAGTTATGCGCACGATTTCTACCTGTGGCCGGCGGAGCGCTTGACCAAAGCTTGCCATCCTTTGAACGGTATTTTATAATTGAGCCTGACGAGCGTTGTTCTTTGCTCATGTCGACGGCTTCAAGCGCTTCGGTGGCAGTTGCGGCGACTTCATAGAAATCTTCTAAATTATCATCATCGTCATATGGATCCTCAGCTTCTATGACGATGTCTGTCTCAGCATCGGAAGCCGCATCTTCTAAGGGGGGCACATAATCTGGATCAGTGTCGTCGTCGTCTTCGAATGACTCGAGATTTTCGGCCTCTTCATCAGTACTGGCCAACCATTCGGCTAATCTTTCTTCCATTTGATTCCTCTCTTCTTCTGATAAATTTTGATATCTTCTGGTGCGATTCACCACGTGCAACACATCATCATCATCAAAACTTGATGCTGATGCCATTTTTTATGGAAAACCCACAAATAATTTCACTTTAGTTCACAAAATCGCATGCCATACCATTCATATTACACATAGGTCTACACAGACCTGCTTGTACCGTTTGTGACTTATTTTTTGAAAACTCGAATATAACCGAATACAAACACAGAATCGGTTTGACTTCGTGCTCGTTGTGTTCTCAATACCCGCTTCTAGGAAGTCATTGACGGATTTGTCTCTAACATCCAAAACAAAAAAGTTATACACACTTTTATATGAAAAAGGTCTGCACAGACCTGGTTGAACCTCCTAGGGTTAAGAAGTGAGACGACAAGAACTACAACTACAAAACTGCGCATAAGAGCTTAATATGCAAAACAACGTGGTTGTCGGTTTTTTGATAACGACCTGGTGAAAGAGACGCAAAGCAGTACGCTCTAAGAGAGGCGGAAAAGTCTGGTGGCACGAGAATTTTCGTATTGCGGCGACGGAATTGCTGAGAGCAGTGATGAGATCTGCGGATCAGCAGCAAGAGCGAGGGCTAGTGGCGACTACGTGGTAGGGCAGCACAAGGAGGGCTGACTTGTCTGTTGCATGTTTTAACCCGCTATGGTATTCAAAGACGAAGAAGATGAATCCGAAGACGAATCGGTAATAACTGCAAATGAGTTCAACAATGATGAAAATGGTCAACAAAATATTGTCAGTCCAGAAAACAGATCATGGTTTACTTTGAAGGATGTATAAGGCAGTGTAACTCAATTTTCAGGTTTGTAGTTCTAGACGTTAAGCAGTGGACAGAAGAACTTGAGGAATGTGCAAAACTGTGATGTGGAGCCAACTACAGCTTTACATTTATTCAAAACAACTATTGACAGGGCAGCTAAATCATTTAGAGGAGTCAGAAAAATATTAAGGATTGGGTTTCCTTGAAGAAAGCGGTGCTAAAAGAGTTTAGTGTGAAAATATCTTCAGCTCCAGTTCATCGCATGTTAGGTCAACGTCAGCACAAACGAGAAAGGCAAAGCTAACTTCGTCTGTACCGAAGTTTTGATACACTTGAAATAGCTTGTCTCAACGGTTAGCGACTTCGACCAAACTTCGCAGATCAGCTTTAAAACATTACATATTACCCATGACCGTGTTTGAGAGCAGTTATATTGAGAGCAAAACAGTTTTTCTCACTAAAATCCATTTCCGACCGAACATTTGTAGGCAGCTACAAGAAGTAGTTATCCGATCCGGCCGGCTCCGACATATTAGCAGCGTGCAGTAAAAAGAAGACTTGTGCAAAGTTTCAGCTTGATAGCTCCAAAACTGAGCGAATAGTTCGCGTAGAAACAGACAGACGGACAGACGGACAGACGGACAGACGGACGGACGGACAGACGGACAGACGGACAGACGGACGGACAAAGCTTAATCGACTCAGCTCCTCATGCTGATCAAGAATATATATACTTTATGTGGTCGGAGATGATTCCTTCTATGCGTTGCAAACTTCTGGGCAAAATTATAATACACTTTTCAAGTGTATAAAAGGAGAAAACCTTAAATGAGTACCTGTACGCATTGATGGAAATTGCTAAGCCTGTTGATATTGATGAAGAGAGCCTTGATAGAGTATTTTATCAAAGGAATTCCAGATACAAAAGCAAATAAGATAATGTTGTTCAAGCTAGGAATATAAAAGAGCTGAAATTCCAAATCGAAGTATACAAAAAGTCTCGAGAATCTTATAAGTCATCAATTCGACTTGAAGATCGAACATCGCTATGGGTCAAAAATGAGGCATGTTGACGCTCTGAGTCGAGTATATTGTTATATGTTAACTGACTCTGTGGTGCATCGTTAAAGCAAGCACAGGTGCTTGATGATTGGGTCCAAGTCGTTCGAAGTTTGGGGAAAAAGAGGGATATGAAGATTTTTATATCGAAAATCACATCTTATTCAAGGACCCTAATCAACGTTGATTGTAGCCATCCCAAATAGAAAGTGAAATTATTTCTTGACACATAAGCAGAAGGGCATTTTTCCGCAAAGAAAAAGCAGACTTTGGTAGAGAATCATATTTCATCCCTAAGCTGAAAGAAAAGGTCAATCGCTTGGTAAGCAGTTGTGTTGAATGCATAATTGTCAATGCAAAGACTGGCAGAAAGGAAGGTTATTTGGCAACGATTGATAAAGGAGACAAACCCTTGTTGCCTCATCACATTGATCACGTAGGTCCCATGGAACTTACGAACAAACGATATAATCATTTGCTTGTGGTAGTTGATGGATTCAGCAAATATGTTTGGTTGTATCCGACTAAAAGTACCGGTGTTAAGGAAGGATTACCAGAATAATTACTGATAGGGAGCAGCGTTCACCTCACTCATTTAAGAACTATTGTGACGAACAGGGTATTCAGCATTTGTTAATAGCAACTGGTGTGCCTCGTGGAAATGGACAGGTTGAAAGAATGCACAAAATTGCAGTGCCAATGCTGTCTAAGCTGAGCCATGAACATCCATCCTCTTGGTACAGACATGTGGGAAAAGTTCAACAGATTATCAACAACACAGAACCGAGAAGCACAAAGGTAACTCCTTTTAAAATATTAACAGGCATTGATATGAGATTCCTGATGACGTTGATCCTAGAGAACTTTTGAGACATCTCTGATAGATGAATTGGATGAAGAACGAGATGATATCGAGATAAAAGCTAAAGAAAGGGAATATAATCACTCTGCAGGAAGAAAACAAGAAAGAGTTCGATTCTAGGAGAAAGTCAGAAAGGAAGTACAAGTTAAACGATCTGGTAGCTATCAAACGTACCCGATAACGAGTTGGCCTAAATTAAAAGGAAAGTATTTAGGCCCGTATAAGATAGATTAAGAGACATGGCAGGTATGATGTTGGCAAAATAAGGGAAGCTAACTTCGGCTTTCCCGAAGTTTATATACCGCTGGAGCATGATATCTTTGGCCGTTTTTTATATGGCAAAACGATATATTCATCAAAAATTTTTTATTTTATTTATATTTAAGTCATCCGATTTAAGTCAAACTTGACAAAATTGTGTGGTAGTATATAATATAGATCTGTACAACGTGGGAGCGATAACATTGAAAACAAAAAAAGTTTTTCTTACTAAGACTTTTTTTTTCAGACCTATCTTTTGTATGGCAGCTATACTATATAGTTGCCCGATTTGCATAAAACTTGCTGAAATTATGTGAAAGCATAAAGAACTCATAAATACGAGGGTTGGGAGCGATAGCATTGAAAACAAAAAGTTTTTCTCACCAAGACTTTTTTCAGACCTATCTTTTTGTATGGCAGCTATACTATATAGCTGCCCGATTTGCATAAAACTTGCTGAAATTATGTGAAAGCATAGAAAACTTATAAATACGGGGGTTGGGAGCGATAGCATTGAAAACAAAAAAGTTTTTCTCACTAAAACTACTTTTTCAACCGATCGTTCCTATGGCAGCTATATGCTATAGTCATCCGATCCGGCCGGTTCCGACAAATGTGCAGCGTATTTATACCAAAAGACTTCGTGCAAAGTTTGGTTGCGATAGCTTTAAAACTGACGGAGGAGATAGCATAGAAACAGACGGACAGACGACAACGGACGGACAGACGGACAGACGGACTGGCTATATAAACAGATGCTGATGAAGATTCAGACCGTTACAAACATCCGGACTTATATATAAACTACCATCCCAAAGGAGACCGTGGGGAGATCTACTTGGGGACGAATGATACATCAGGAAGGCCGATTTTGGGAACCAGTTCAGAGGAGCCTATAGCAAAAAGCAACTAGAAGCGGTCATACCTGAGAAACCTGGTCACACTGGATAAGTATTGTGAATTAAATTTAACAGGCAGCGGGGGGGAGTTTTAAGCAAAAAATTACTTAGTTTAAAAAGCGAAGTTGCTAACATTCAATGTAAAGTTAAAGAATACAATTAACCAATGTTTTAAATTATAAGCACTATCAATAAAATACGAGTCTACATATATTATTATAAAATTAAAATATAAATATAAAACATACATGTGTAGTGCAAAACTTCCTTCCTCTCAGCCTTTGCCTTTACTCCAAGAGACTATTGATTTTATCGCCTTGATCTGTAACAATAAAAAATTTTTAAAATAACAAACAAAATAAATATGTTATTTATCAGTTTTTACTGTTAATAATGTTACCTGTAGTTGTAAATTTATGATGTTTATTATAGTTGATGATACTTTGCACTTTAAATTTGTTAGTATAGGATTTTTTTTATTTTTATTTGCTAAAACATACTCTCGGTTAAGCGTCACAACAAGAAATAATTTCTGACGCTAAGCAGAATACGAATTGAAAAGAAGACACACGAAAAATGGGATAGCAATGTTCTTACATATTTTGCTATTCTTTTGTCGGTTCACTCGCTGAAAGAAATTTAAAGCGAATCGCATTTTCTGTCTTCGGTTTGTTTTTAAGCATGTCAGTCAGCTCGTTCGTACTGACTACCGTCAGGATTGCTTGACACTAGCGAAGAACTAGCGGCGAAGTCGCTAGCTTTTCGCTAGCGAAACTAGGACGGTAGTGCCTTTGGAAACTGAAGGGAACATAGAGACGACATAATGGATGGTACTTTCATTGATATTTGCATGCTGCAGTTTCTCGCGGTCTGCGCAAATGTAGTCGTAGAAGTAGTATTTAATATTTCTTAGAAAAAAAGAGTTTTATTATTTGATTTTTAAATAAAAGTCTCTACTGAGTTTTATAATAAAAAGTCTTTCGATAAGAGTTATTTTTGAGACTTTTAAATAAAAGTCTTCGATAAGAGTTATTTTAAGACTTTAAATAAAAGTCTTTCGATAGAAGAGTTATTTTGAGACTTTTAAATAAAAGTCTTTCGATAACTGTTTTTTGAGACTTTTAAATATAAGCCTTAAAATTAACTGTTATGAAATGACTTTTATTTTAAAGTCTTTTAATAACAGTTATTTTGGAGTAATATATTAAAAGTCTTATATAACTATTATTTTCTGAGGAAAAAATAAAAGTCCTCAATAACTGTTATCCAAAGACTTTTAAAATAAAACTCTTAAAATAACTATTATTTGCGGACTTTATAATAAAAGTTATGACTGTTACCGTCCCTGCTTTGCGCATCAAATAAATATTCCAAGTTTCAATCTAATATTTTCTAGGTTTGCGTTGATACAAAAATAATGATACTAGTTTCAGTTTCGATTTGAGACAACGTGTATCAGAGTGATATTGATACAAATTTTTCTGGGTGTAGTTTAAAAGTTATGAATTTTTGAAGTTATAAACAAATAAATAGATGCCCTTAAAGAATGCTTTGCCACGCAGTCAGTTTCAAAGCTCTATATATATATCAAGCTTTCAAAAAAGTCAACATTACCAGATCGGACGTCTATATCAATGCTGAATTTGCTTGTGGTATAATATACTTTGAAAATTCTGGTCACCCTAATCCACAACAAAATGCTATTAATCATAGCATTCGTATGGCAGCTATATGAAATAGACTTCCGATTTGCGTGATGCTGACTGAAAGGCTTGATAAATACGAAGTATACGTGCCAGGTTTCAGCTACATAGCTTTGAATCCTGTTTGTGGCAAAGCTTTCTTTAAGGGCATATTTATATTTGTTTTAAACTTCAAAAATTCATAACTTTAAACTGTATATAATTTTAATTTATAATAATTATAATTATAATTTGAGTAGCTACAGTAAAATACTTTTCACCAATATAAATTTGATACCTGTCCGATAAACCAAACCTGAGAAATCCCGTTTTTAAAAAACCCTTTTTTCCATTTTGACGATTTTTGAATTTATTTATAAAATTAACAAAAAAATGTTGTGCTAAACCTCAAATTACGTTTTCGTGGGCATGTCGAAATCTAATTTCGGGTTTTTTAACTGTTCGGTTTATAAAAGAATGACCCCTATATAAAAACAAAACCGTTTAATACCTAAAAAAATGACTTTTCAAGCCCACCTATAAGGCCCAATGATAACTTCATAACCATGATTGTAATAATACAGAATCGCGACAAAACACCATGGATGACAAATTATAAAGAATATAAAACTAATGTAGCAGGTGGGACGAACCATTAAATACCAAACAAGAACCACGTCAAGAAAAATTAGAAGAAAGTGACATTAGCTTGCACTTAACCAGCAATGCATAACCCGCTTTGGCATCGACCCGTTATTCTGTCTAAAAATCAATGCGCAATAAAATACTCGGTGGATTCAGCGCATATATATAGTGCATCCTTTTGAGGCGAGGAACTGCACAAGCTGACGTCGCAACATGTAAATTAGCTCGCTTTGAAGAGAGTTAAAACAACTGAGCCCAAGCGTGTCGACGTCGGTCCGCATAAGCAGACAGCGAATTAAATGCAATGTGGGCGACTTTGACTCGCTTATATGGGTTGAATTTTACTCTTTGTACAAAATAGCTTATTTTGGCTCAATAGGTAACATTATTGGAGAGCGTTAATCGTAAAATATGAAAGTATATATATATTTGAATTTAAAATATTTAAAAAGATTATTTATTTAAATAATTATGTTAGCATTCTGTAAAGTATCACATTTTTGAGTTGGAAATATTTCTAGGATATAAGTTGTTTTGTAGTCATTGAGGAGTTAGGGGAACCATTTCTAGGAAATAAGTTGTTTTGTAGGCATTAAGATTTAGGAAATAAGTTGTTTTGTAGTCATTAAGGAGTTAGGGAAACCATTTCTACGATAAAATTGTTTTGTAGGTATTAAGAGGTAGGATAAGTTGTTTTGTAGGTTAGGGAAATAGCAAGTTGAAAGGAGCATATAATTTTATTTTTTTATACCCGCCGGAACGGAACCAGTTCCAGTGGGACATCACTGACAGCAGCGAAAGAGCAAAGCAAAACACACATACCCACGCATACCAGCAGACCCAGTCAGCCGAGAGCAGCAGCAACAACAACAAACATGGAAAGAGGCACGCTCACGCGTTACGAGCGAAACACAAACCCACCCCGATGCGATCGTTTGGCACGCGCAATACGTGCGTTAGAGGGAGATGGAAGGTGACGCCAAGCGCAGTTTGTACAAACAGAGGCTGGAGAAGTTTCTGCAGAGGCTGGGCGATTAAGTTTAGTTTTCGACGCGATTGACCACGGACGTGCCCGGAAAAAGTCGCTAAACAAAAGCCACCAAGTGCGACGCCTTCGCCTCTTGTAAAAAAAAAAAAAAAAAAACAACAAGTGAAACAACGCCTTGTCCACCTGTACGCCACAGCATCCAAGTCACCAGCAAGGAGAAACACCAGCAAGAGGAACCAGAGAACGATCCGAGGACCAGTGGGTAAGCGTAGGCTCAGCCTTTGAAAGAAGTAGGGATATAATCAGGTTATGGTGCGGTTAGAGAAAATACCTGTCTCCTCAGTGAACCACGTGTGCCCCCAAATAGAAATATTGTGAAAAATTCCAGAGCAAGAAAAGAAAATAAAAGAAAAAAAAACATGAAAACATAACTTGTGTCCAAATCGATCAGTGTGAGTGCCCAAAAACAATTTCATTTTTTCTCCGACGCAACTGCTCTTAGTGGGTCAAGTTAACACACCTTGCTGGGCCGCCGAAGGTGTGTGGCTTGGCCAGCTGTGAGTGGTGCATGTTTGCAAAGCGTCAGTTTGTGCTGGGCTGCCGGCATTTTGACGGGTTGCAGTGTGCATCACACTTGTGTCCCATACTTATTCTCCGACCTAGCTGTTCCTGGTGAGTCCAGCTACCAAACCTTGCTGAGTCGCCGGAGGTATGGTGGCTCGATAGGCTTTGGGCAGTGCATGTGGGCAACGTGTCAATTTGCGCTGGGCTGCCGGCAAATCGACGTGTTGTGCACCGGTGTCTTGTTGACGGTGCCCGGTGTTGCGCTGGGCCGCCGGCAACGTAGTGTGTACGTAGAACTTAACCCTAGAGCGTATGTGTGGGCCAAATTTGTCCAAACTGTGCTGGGACGCCGACAGGTGGTTAGGTTTGGCCTGAGCTGGGTCGCCGTCAGTGTGGTAGGGACCCCAAAGGAAACATTACAGAAACGAGTTGTGCCCAAAATTTAAAGGAGTTTATCCCATCCCCAAGTCCCAGCACTTTATAAATTTTTCAGGACTGAGTCCTTCCTTAGCTAAAAAACTTCCTTACTGGTGGCCTGAGCAGAGCCTCTGGGAAAGTTTTCCGATTTTTCATATGTATTATATTTATAAATATAAAATACATGCTTATGCCTGTGTATAGGAAGAAAGGGGAAATTTTAAGGGGAAATGTTAACACCTTCCATGGCCTAAAGAACCATTAGAAAATTCTGAAAATAATAAGGCATGTGAAAATTTCGTAGTTTTATCAAATTGTCCATTTGCCCAGCCACAGCAAAAAAAAAAAACATTTGGGTCACAGATTTTTTCCAAGCAACTTTGAAACCAAATTTTTTACAAAGAGTGGTCCGACTTTGGGTATAGTCAACGGCACAAACTGTACCTAAGCATTCAGCGTGGGATAATTTACACCATACACAAAAGTTCTCCACAGTACAGTCTACACAAGATTTCAAAGCACGCTGCGTCAGGCCATATTCTTTTACTGTTGCTTAACTCTACCCCCCGCACCACGATTATGGTTTCCATGCGTTGCTCAAAGGCAAGCCTAGGCTAAGTACCGCTAATCTACTTGTTGAGAGCGTGCCTATCGTATACAGTTTTTTAATAAGCGAGACCAGCGGCTGAAAGAGACGGCAAATAGTCGGAGCTGTACGAGGAACAGAGAAAGCAGAGCATCAGCAGAAGAGGAGAAGAGCAACAGCAGAGGCATAGGAGCAGAGCAACAGCATAGGCAGAAGAGCAGAGTATCAGCAGAGGCAGAGCATTGACAGAGGCAGAGCGTCGGGAGAAACGGAGCATTTAAAAGCAGAGCCAATCTGAGTTTGGGGGCAGTCGTTCTAAGAACCTTGTCGAGAACACATCAATCGTATCAAAGTGTTAGACCAGTAGTCGCGAATTTTCAAATCGTTGAACGGAGTTAACACAACCACTTTCTTTCGTGTCCTTTTGCTGAACCACGCGGTGAATAAGAGCCAATCGCATTCGTTTGTCCTTTTCGGGTCCTTTTCAAAGCGCGTGGCGACCATACCCTTTTTCGTGCTTCTTTTAAAGAAAACCGATTAGTAACAGGACGAAGTGTACAAAACCAGGATAGCCAGTCAGGACAATATGGGTGTACGCTGGATTTCATTCCGCCGTAAGACCGAGCTAAAAAGCATAGCCAGATTACTTCAAATTGACCAAACCGGTACCGTTGACGAGTTACGCAGCCGAATTTCGACATGCATTTCAAATGGGAAATATTCTGCTGAAGTAAGGACTCGATTGGAAGAGATGGAGGCCACGTTGGGTGAAACGCCTACCGCAGACCCTGGGGATAGAAAATCCTGAGCCACCTCTACCATTGTAGTCTCCGGCGCAAAGCCACCTCCTTCGGCTGGAATTCACTTGAAGCCACCACCTGAAGATGGACCGGGCTCACTAGGGGACCCTTGCAGGATCCTCGAAAGGCGGTGGAGACCAATCCTTAAACTTTCCCCTTAGAGCAGCGCGGGAGGAGATATCGTATGCATCCTTAGCTGAGAAACTTCAATTGGGGAGTCCTTTTCGATGGGAATTCGAATCCCTTGAATTATATTAAGCGTTTGGAGGAACGGGCAGCCACCTACCGAGTGGACAAGAGTCAACTGCCTAGGGTCATCATTGGTTTACTATCGGGACGTGTAGAGAGCTGGTTCCGTACTTATAAAATGCAGGATACAGACTGGGAGACTTTTAAGTAACAGTTCCAGGACTTTTTCCTACCGCCAAGGTATTTCCAGCGTCTGGAAGATGCTATCAGAGTTCGTCGCCAGCAACCAGGGGAACAATTTAAACAATATCTTGAGGAATTGAGACTAATTATGCAAAGAGCCGCTTACAGCGAGGAGCAGGAGCTGAAGAGACTGTACAAGAACTTGTTGCCCGAGTACCAGTTATTCACCAAGAGGCACGATTTTGCCACTCTGAAGGGATTAAAATAATAAAACAAAAAGCTTAACAAAAGCGCGGCGGATGCCTGTGGAGAACGCTTTGAAGTTGGCCACATGCGAGGATACTAACATGATAACCACGGAGCCACAGATTGACGTGCAACAAAACACGGCTGCTGTTCTGCTGGGAGTGTGGGCGTCGCAACATTCGTACTATAGAATGTTGCAAGCAGTCGACTTCGGGAAACGGACAACGTCTCCATCCCACAGGGAACAGGGCGGAGACGAGCAGCCCAGAGTCCCAGTGGTAAGACACCCCCTGGCATACGGATCGCGGCTTTGGTATCCATCGAAGGTGAGTTCTTTACGGCAACTTTGGACACAGGTGCGTCTCGGAGCTTTATTAACGAACAGGTAGCCAACCGGCTGAGCAATCAGCGCAATCATCGAGAGGTAAGGAAAAGAATAACTCTGGCAGACGGGTCGATGAGGAAGGTGACACAAGCATTGGCTGTCCAGGTAAGCCTGGACCAACGCCAAGCGCATGTTTCCTTACTGGTGTTACCAAGCATTCTGGAGGATGTCATACTGGGATTAGACTTCCTTTGCGGGATGCAGGCGATTATACAGTGTGGACAAGCGCGTCTACAGCTAGTCAGACTACCAAACCAAACATTGCCCCCCACATCAGAAACCCCCACAGTGTGCCCGAATAAGAACCTTGCCGAGGAACAAGAGCATTAGATCAGCGCCGGAGTAAAAGACCCAGATGAAACGCTACCATCGTTATTTATCCTAGCTCTCAAAGGCCAGAGGAGCCCAGAACCACCAGCCGACAAAACCAAAGCCCAGTCCCAAGGAGAAACTAACGCCACAGAAAACATTAAGCCAACCGAGGACATAGGAATCAATGCCACAGAAAACCAGGAGCCAACAGAAAACAACGAATCACCAGGGAATAAGGAGCCAACGGAAGACAAGGAATCAACTGAGAACAAGGAATCAATTGAGAACAAGGAAACAACAGAGAACAAGGAAGCAACAGAGGACAAGGAAGCAACAGAGAATAATGAAGCAACAGAGAACACGAAAGCAACAGAGAATAAGGAAGCAACACAGAACACGGAAGCAACAGAGAAGCAACAGAGAAAATCGGTGACCAAGAAGAAGTCCCAGAAGCAAAGGCGATCCCAAAGATCCAATACTCCGAGTTCACAGGTGATGACAGCTCATAGTACATACACACGCCCAACTTTGGAACCATTGGCTGACGCAGAAAGGGCGAAGCAGCGAAACCCATTCAGAAAACCAGCGCGAGAGTCCTCAAAGAAGATTCACCCATACTGGCAACCATCAGCAGTGACCAAGATCGGTCAAGCAAGCAACTACTACAAGAGGCATCGGAGAAGTCATTAGAGGCATGGGTAAGTGAATTCCTTGGAGGAAGAGTTAAGGAAGTTTGAAGGCCATACTGGAGTCTCGTCAATCGCTGAGCATACCATCATCATGCGGGATAATAAGCCTGTGAAACAACGCTATTTCCCGAAAAAACCCGGCGATGCAGAAAATAATCAACGAACAGGTAGATGAACTTCTGCGTGACGACCGGATCGAGCCCTCAAGCAGTCCACATAACGCGCCTATAGTACTGGTGGGTAAGAAAACGGGTGACACGAGGATGTGTGTCGATTTCAGAGACTTAAATGCACGTTCAGTGCCGGATGCCTACCCTTTGCAAAGAATCACCCATATACTGGAGCGACTGAGGAATGCCCGGTTCATATCCACCCTGGATTTGAAGAATGGTTATTGGCAGATCCCAGTGGCAAAAGAAAGCAGGGAATGTACCGCATTCACCGTACCAGGTCGATATTATTTCATTGGAAGGTTATGCCCTTCGGCATACACTCAGCACCGGCCACTTTTCAAAGAGCGTTGGACAGCGTCATTGGCGCCGACATGGAGCCTCACGCGTTCGCGTATCTAGACGACATCATCGTCATAGGATATACTCTAGAGGAGCATATGGAGAATTTGCGGGAGGTGTTCCGTCGTCTCAGAGCGGCCAACTTAAAGCTTAATCAGAAAAAGTCCACTTTCTTCAGAAGCAGCCTAACCTACCTAGGACACGTAATAAGCAAAGCTGGAATACATACAGACCCGGACAAAATCGCAGCGGTAAGAGAACTTAAACCGCCTACATCTTGCAGAGAACTACGTCGTTGCTTAGGGATTGCGTCGTGGTACTGTCGTTTTGTCCCGAATTTCACCACCATCGTCCGGCCGATGACGGCTCTACTAAGGAAAGGTAAAAAGTGGGTGTGGAGCGACGATCAACAATCGGCATTTGAAGAAATGAAAACGAAGTTGACAGAAGCCCCCGTGTTGGCGTGCCCAGATTTCAGCGAAAAGTTCCAACTGCAGACGGTGCCGGCGACTACGGGTTCGGAGCGGTCCTAGCGCAGCGAATCAAGGCGAAGAGAGAGTCATAGCTTATGCTAGTCGGAGACTCCTCCGCCACCGAGAAGGAATGCCTGGCCATAGTGTGGGCCATTCGAAAACTACGCTGTTATTTGGAGGGCTACCGCTTTGACATCATCACCGACCACTTGGCGTTAAAGTGGCTGAACTCAATTGACAAGCCCACTGGTCGGATCGCAAGATGGGCCCCTGAGCTCCAGCAATATCAATTTGATATCCACTACATGAAGGGTTAGCAAAACGTGGTCGCAGACGCCCCATCTCGACAGCCAGTGGAGACTTTACAACAGGTAACCGAGCAACCAACCCAATGTCCGTGGATAAAGAAGAAGCTTTCGCAAATCCGAGAGCATCCGGACCAATTTCCGGACTTCTTGTATGAGAATGGGCAACTATACAGGCATTTGGGACATAGACCGACCGAAGAAGAATACATCCCTTGGAAATTGTGTGTGCCTAGCGATCATCGACGCCGAGTATTACAAGAATGCCACGATCATCCCACAGCTGGCCACTTGGGCATTAGGAAGACAACGACCAAGATCTCTCAGAGATACTATTGGCCAGGACTGTTTCGGGACGAAGCAAGGTACGTTCAACCACATGCCCAACATTCAAAGTTAGCCAGCTAAAACCCGCTGGTATGATGCTCACCCGAACGACACTCGAGCTCTTTTCCACCCTGTGCGGTGATTTTATCGGACCCTTGCCGTGATCCAAACACGGTAACACTGTCTTGCTCGTTTTCCTGGATCTGTTCTCCAAATGGGTGGATTTAGTCCCACTACAATAGCAAAACGGGTATGGAACTACAGTACACCGCGCCGTATAGCCCACAGCAAAACCACACAGAGCGTGCCAATAGGACAATCAAAACGATGATAGCACAATACCTACAAGCAGACCACAAAACATGGGACGAGCTTTACCAGAGTTTACCTTGGCGATCAACACTAGCATCTCGAATACTACAGGATTTAGCCCTGCATTTCTTGTTCAAGGTAGAGAACTGCGGCTACCTGGCGCTTTGTACGAAGAAGTAACCCCAGGACCAAGCAAAGACATTCCAGAGCCCCGATGTAGAGCACAACAGCTACGAGACGTATTCACCGAAATCCGCCCAGCCAGGGTAGACACAGCGACAACACCGGATGACATACCCACAAATGAACGCGACGCAGAGTCATTCACCATCCCAGAGCCGACCGGTGCATCCCCAGGCGAGAAGGAAGACCAGCAGAAGTAACCAGCACCGAACTGCATAGTGTGCCAACAGAGTCAGCGGGGGCCACTTGAGGGGGGTGCGCCACAACAACCCCCCCCCCGTAAGGGGTAACTCCTGGCCTTGCTGTTCGGATTCATCACCTAAATCTTTAGGTGATTAATATGGCAGCCCTACCAGACGATGAAGTCCCTCCTGGAGCAGAAGACAAGGCCCACTTGCAGGATCTGCCGAGGAAAAGGAGTTTCTGCGGCAAATCGTCGATGTATACCCCGATCTCAACAGTCCCCCGGATAATTGGCTTCTTGGCATTCCCGATTGGAGTGACTTCGAAGATCACTTTTCCCCATTGGGCATATGTCGTCCACCGAGAGACCCGGATACAGACACCGATGACTCGGAAGTCAGTACCGATGGGCGATTCTTCACGAACGGGTAAGGTGTTAACGAAGGGCACCCCGGGGGGGAGATACCACCACCTCCATACATACCGTGGGAATCCACCGAGCAGGAACTAATGGGTGACAGACTTGGAGTGCGATTCCTGCGTCACTTTGGAGCCGCCACTTTCCGGATCCAAATTAGTAGAGCCCGAAATATTTAGGGAAACATTTCTAGGAAATAAGTTGTTTTGTAGTCATTAAGGAGCTAGGGAACCATATCTAGGATATAAGTTGTTTTGTAGGCATTAAGAGTTAGGAAATAAGTTGTTTTGTAGTCATTAAGGAGTTAGGGAACCATTTCTACGATAAATTGTTTTGTAGGTATTAAGAGGTAGGATAAGTTGTTTTGTAGGTTAGGGAAATAGCAAGTTAAAAGGAGCATATAATTTTATTTTTTTAAACCCGACGGAACGGAACCAGTTTCAGTGGGACATCACTGACAGCAGCGAAAGAGCAAAGCAAACACACACATACCCACGCATACCAGCAGACCCAGCCAGCCGAGAGCAGCAGCAACGACAACAAACATGGAAAAGAGGCACGCACACGCGTTGCATCGAGAGAACAAGGCGCACACGCATTCGAGCGAAACACAAACCCTCCCCGATGCGATCGTTTGGCACGTGCGAGACGTGCGTTAGAGGGAGATGGAAGGTGATGCCAAGCGCAGTTTGTACAAACAGAGGCTGGAGAAGTTTCTGCAGAGGCTGGGCGATTAAGTTTAGTTTTCGACGCGATTGACCACGGACGCCCGAAAAAAGTCGCTAAACAAAAGCCACCAAGTGCCAGGCCTCCGACTCTTTAAAAAAAAAAAAAAAAACAACAAGTGAAACAACGCCTCGTCCACCTGTACGCCACAGCATCCAAGTCACCAGCAAGGAGAAACACCAGCAAGAGGAACCAGAGAACGTTTCGAGGACCAGTGGGTAAGCGTAGGCTCAGCCTTTGATAGAAGTAGGGATATAATCAGGTTATGGTGCGGTTAGGGAAAATACCTGTCTCCTCAGTGAACCACGTGTGCCTCCAAATAGAAATATTGTGAAAAATTCCAGAGCAAGATAAGATAATAAAAGGAAAAAATCAGGTTTTTTTAACTTGTGTTCAAATCGATCAGTGTGAGTGCCCAAAAACAATTTCCTATTTTCTCCGAAGCTACTGCTCTTAGTGGGTCAAGTTAACATACCTTGCTGGGCCGCCGAAAGTGTGTGGCTTGGTCAGCTGTGAGTGGTGCACGTGTGCAAAGCGTCAATTTGCGCTGGGCTGCCGGCATTTTGACGGGTTGCGGTGTGCATCACACTTGTGTCCCATACTAATTCTCCGACCTAGCTGTTCCTGGTGAGTCCAGCTAACATACCTTGCTGGATCGCCGGAGGTATGGCTCGATGAACTTTGGGCAGTGCATGTGTGCAACGTGTCAATTTGCGCTGGGCTTCCGGCAAATTAACCCTAGAGCGTGTGTGTGGGCCAAATTGTACCAACCTGTGCTGGGACGCCGACAGGTGGTTAGGTTTGGCCTGCCATTGGCCCAAAAAGGGTGTTGTTTTGTTTGGGTATCGTCTACACTGAGCTGGGTCGCCGTCAGTGTGGTAGGAACCCCAAAGGAAACATTACAGAAACGATTTGTGGCCCAAATTTAAAGGAATTTCTCCCCTCCCCAAGTCCCAGCACTTTATAAATTTTTCATGTAAGTGACCCTGGATAATCGGACGGTTCATTCGCGAGTTATATCAATTGATTTGAACTAAAATAGCAGAAAGCGGTTTTTGGGCCATAACTTCAGATTTTGGGGTGTTAGGAAAAAACCAAGTACGAGGAAATACTATACTCGACTGGCCCAACAATATGTACTGGCTCTCGTGAAAAGTAAGCAGATTTTTTTTTGTAACACTGTGTTATTAACATAATTTTAGTACACAGCGCATGCTGCCTTTAAATGTATGACAAAAGTTGTTGTGTTTAAGGAAATGCCGAAGAGGTGGCCAATTTTTTTTTTTGTTAACAGACACCGACCCCACAGAACCAAGCCGTATCTCTTCGAGTACACCATTAATGGTGAACCGTTACATCGCATATACAAGGTCGATGATTTGGGTATAATATTTGAACCCAATTTGAGCTTTAACAGTCACATTTCTGTGATATGCAACAAGGCTAAAATCTTTCTTGGATTTATTAAGAGGTGGTCCAAAGAGTTCAACGACCCTTATGATTTTTGCCCTTTGTGGCCTAAACTGGGACACCACCATCCACCTACAACCCTATGAACAGAGATTACGCCTGATAGACCTTCCATCACTTAAATCCAGAAGAATCAGTCATGCTGTGGTTTTCATCCATAAACTACTTGCTGGTGAGGTTTACTCCATTTCTCTCCTAAGCCTTATTAAATTGTCAGTGCCATTAAGAGCAACTCGGCACTATACACGCATCTATCTACCGCCCCGCCTAACGAACTATGCTCATCGAGAGCCTGTGCCTGTGCCTTATTTACAATGAGTACTATCACCTATAGTATAGATAGCTCTCTACTAGACGTAAAGAACTCTTTAATGTCACTCCTCAACTAAAACCCTCATGGCATGGCTAGTGTGTACTCTGACCACTTATGCTGTAAGTTGGACCATAGCTGGCATTTGCCAATAAATTAGTCCCATTGGGTCAGAGTTCGTTATTATTTTATAATTAAAAACCTCACTCTAATATTCGTGTTTTACTTGTATATTGTTAACCTTACCTCTAAATAAGTAAATAAATAAATAAATGTGCGTGTAATGTAGGGTTTATTGTATGAACGCTTATGCTAATTAAATTGGTATGTTAATGATTACAGGTTTATGGCCCAATCTAATTTACTATACAGTAGTATGTAGGGGGGAGAGTGGGGGGTTGTGATCATAGTTTTGTTTTTCGGACAAAAACTTCGCCAAAAATCAATATTTTTTGGTTCTGTAAATTTTGTATTTTAGGTAAAAGATGCACAAAACTTTTCTTATCACTAATTTTAAAATTAAATTTTGGGTTTTTTTTATTTCATATTAAAAAAAAAGTGATTTTTTGACATTTCGAAAGTTTGTTGGGGGTTGTGAGCCACCCATCTAAATGTTTAAAATTCGTGTTTTTAATCCATTATTCTTTATTAAATGAAAAAATGAACAATTTTTCTCATATTCTGAATTAAGAAATATCAATGAAGAGTGAAAATTGATTGACGGCATCAGGCTTGTTTTCTTTTATATACGTGCACTTTTTGCTTGTGGCTGTTCTTTTGTTTGCCTTTCTTAAAGTTTGTTTTACTTCCTTTCAGAGTTTTTCCACTGTTTTATTGCGCGTCATTGCAATATTCTCTTTGAAAGTCAAAACCGACTTTTTTCAAAGTGGCTCACAACCCCCTTATCTCACTATTTTTTTGGTGACGTCACATAACCAAAAAGAAATTGTTACAAAAAAAAAAACATATTTCTATCAAAAAGGCAATTGACCAAAGATATTTCTCTCATACTTACTTTTGTCATTACGAAAAAAATTTTGTATAATATTCACAAGTCAAAAATGAAAAAAAAAACTTTTTTTTTGAAAAAAAGTCGAGTTCTGGTTCACGAACTTATAGAAGGTGTAGACTGATAGGTTGCTTTCCAAAAGTTGGGTAATAAGAAGGGAAGAAGTACACATGACATAAACAAAAAGTTTAAATTTATTTTTTTTTTGGTTTTGTGTTCCAAAACCCCCAAAAAAAACCCCCCCCCCCCTTAAAAATTAAATTCTTCTTCTTCTTGATTGGCCCGATGCATGCATCACAACCGTTCGACGGTCTCGGCCGCTGCCAACAATGTCCGCCAGTCGCTTCTGCTCCGTGCGAGCTGGGACCAATTGGTCAAACCAAGCTTGGCAAGGTCTGCCCGAACCTGGTCATCCCATCTAAGTCGAGGTCTCCCCGCCTGCCTCTTCCTCCGTAGTCAGCCGCCTTCGAATAATAAGCTTTCCTTACTGGAGCTTCTTCGTCCATCCTGGTGACATGTCCTAACCAGCGCAGCCGCTGTTGCTTTATGCGCTTGACCAGACAGGTGTCCCCATAGAGCTCATACAGTTCGTCATTATTTCGAATGCGGAAAACATCGCCAACTTTTATAGGTCCATAAATCCTCCGAAGAATCTTTCGTTCAAACACGCCAATCGCCGCTTCATCCGCTGCTGTCATTGTCCATGCTTCTGCGCCGTATTGCAGGACTGGGATGATTAGCGACTTGTATAGGGCTAATTTTGTTCTTCGCTTGAGGTCTCTGCTCTTGAGCTCTCTACTTAGCCCGTAGAAGCATCGGTTTGCAAGAGTGATCCTTCGTCGGATTTCCAGACTGATGTTGTTGTCGCTGGTTATCGTCGTTCCGAGGTAAACAAAATCCTCTACAACTTTAAAGTTGTATTCTCCCATTGTAACAAATTGTCCAAGACGCAAGGACTTTTTGTCCGCGGATACAAGGTATTTCGTCTTGTCCTCATTTACCGCTAAACCCATCAGTTCTGACTGCCTCTCAATCTCTGAAAACGCCCTGCTTACCGCCCGTTCGTTTTTGCCGATGATGTCGATATCATCGGCATATGCGAGTAGCATTAGATCTTTATAAATAAAGGCGCCCGTTCTGTTGGCATGTGGGCACCGGCGCAGTATATATTCCATCAGTAGATTGAAGAAGTCACAGGATAAGGTATCGCCCTGCCTAAAACCTCTGTTGGTATCAAATGGTTCGGAAAGGTTCTTTCCTATTTTGACGGAGCTTTGTGTACTTCTCAACGTCATCATGCAAAGACGAACGTACTTTGCTGGTATACCAAGGGTAGACAAGGCTTCAAAAAACCTTGACCTTATCGGCGTGTCGAAGGCTGATTTATAATCAACAAATAGATGGTGTGTGTTGATGCCTCTCTCATAGGTCTTCTCCAGGATTTGTCGTAACGTGAATATCTGGTCTGTGGTGGATTTACCAGGTCTAAAGCCACACTGATAAGGTCCAATCAGTGTGTTTATAAGCGGCTTAAGACGTTCACAAATAATGCGCGACAGAACCTTATATGCAATGGGAAGGAGACTGATCCCGCGGTAGTTGGCGCAAACTGCAGGGTCTCCTTTTTTAAAGATTGGGCATAGAACACTTAAATTCCAATCGTCGGGCATGCTTTCGTCAACCCATATACGGCAAAGAAGTTGGTGCATGCACCTTATCTCGACTTCCTCGCGCATGCGCCTTTCCTGCTCGCTCTTTTTCCTTCTAAAGAGGCGCTTCCGCTCTTTCTTTTTCTCCCGATATCGCTCCGTAACAGCCCGCGTTGCTCCCGACTGCAGAGTTCTCCTGTAGGCTGCGTCTTTTTCTGCAGTAGCAAGTCGGCACTCCTCATCGTACCAAGTCCGACTTCGAGGGGACTCGGAGTACCCGAGTATCTATTTGGCAGCCGTACTCATGAAGTGTGATATACGATTCCACTGTTCGCATATATCGGAAGAAGATGGGGAGGTTTCCCTGAGCAGTTGGGCGAGTTTGGCTTTGTAGGCTTCAGAGGTCCCTTGTGATTGCAGCTTCTCGACGTTTAGCTTTCGACGTGTGCCAGAGTGTGAGGCATTTGCCACACTGAGCCGCGTGCGTACCTTGGCTGCAACCAGGCAGTGATCCGAGTCTATGTTGGCTCCTCGAATCGCACGCACGTCTAGTACACTCGATGAGTGCCTTCCGTCGATCACAACGTGATCAATCTGATTTCGTGTTCGTTGATCAGGGGACTTCCAGGTCGCCTTATGGATGTCGAGGTGTTCAAATCTCGTACTACTTATGACCATGTTCCGGCCTGCAGCAAAGTCTATTAGCCTCTCTCCGTTACCGGAGGTTGTTTCATGAAGGCTAAATCGTCCGACTGTCGAACCAAAGACTCCTTCTCTCCCGATTTTCGCGTTAAAATCGCCTAGCACGATCTTTATGTCGTGATCGGGGCAGCGCTCGTATAGTTGTTCCAGGCGCTCATAGAATTCGTCTTTTGTCGAGGTGTCCTTGTCTTCTGTTGGCGCGTGTGCACAGATAAGACTAATATTAAAATATTTTGCCTTAAGTCTGAGCGCGGCAAGCCGCTCGTCAACTGGTGTAAAGCTGATGACTGAGGTGAGTAGTCTATCACTCACTGCAAAGCCGCACCCAAACTCGTGCTTGGAAACATGCCCGCTGTAGTATATCTTCCAGGGGGTGGTGGTTTCTGTTTTTTCTTCTCTTTTGGTAGCGCTATTATCTTGCTCCCATATCCAATCCATCGCATTTCTTGGAGTGCAGTAACGTCCGATGAGTATTCCTTGAGGACTTTCACCAAGTCGATATCATCACCCTCTCCGTTGAGGGTGCGGACATTCCAGGTGCATATCCTCAAATCGTGGTCCTTAAAACGTTTGCGTGAGTCGTCGTCAGAGGGGGTCCGTATCCGAGGCATTGTAGTCGCAGTTTTCATTGGTGGAAATTTTTACGGTGGTGGGTACCAAACCCGACGCACTAACCCTATATATTATACCCTGTAGGGAAGGGCGGGTCGCCGCTCACGTTAGCCAGCAGCGTTGCGGATGCATTGCTCTGTTACCGGTGGTCACCACGAGGAGGTGTGAGTCGACTTGAGACGCAGTAAACCAGGATCACGCTGGGTTCGCCAAGTTGAACCGATCAGCAGCTTTACCTGACCACATACGCCCCCATTAGGTCCAGAAGATCTTGACTAGAAGTTCTGAACCAAAATAATTTTTAAATAATTAAAAAAAAATTGAAATTTGCCCCTACCGTTCCAGAGTTATACTTTTTTAAAGCTTTGTATCCATTGCTTGAAACTAATAATATAAGCTGTTTGCCAGTTTTGCATCGGATTTGCTTTAAACTTTGAATTATGATATTTTTCGCGTTTACTCTTTATATTTCCAACGTAGTTGGTTATTCCAATAATTCTCCTATTTTTTTCTTTTATGTAAAATTTCACCGAAAATTCAAATAAATTTTATTTTTGGTTCTTAATTTGCCCAAACATATTTCCTGAGCTATTGAATAAAATGTTGGGACCCAGAAGAGACTGCTTTGGCTTTAAAGATTACAAACATTATATTACTTATTTAAATTTTTGGTTATAGCAAGGAATCAAGTATCTTCCAAGTCTTGGCCTGACAACCTTCTTATTGTGATCCGTTCATCATTGAAGTATCATAGATCTCGTACTTGTTTTAAGTAGAATCTAGTACGACTCATACTTTAAATTTCTATCCGAAGGTTTAGATCAAATCAAATTTTTGAATCTGCGCAGTGCTCTGTATTTATTGTATCTGGCTTATCAATAACGAAGCCATTTTCTACATTTTCTTAAAGATATCTCTAACAAAACAATTGACAATGTGTTTCGTTTTTGGACCGTAAAAGTATTACCTATCACTTAGATTGTGGCAACAAAATAAATGTTATCGATTTAAGTTTTCCCATCGGTTCTCGACACTTTCTTGGAACAATTATCAGGAAAGTTTGGAGAACGGAATTGATAAAATTGATTCGTTTTATTCTATTGCGTATCACATATAAGCAAAATTTAAATTTTTGATATCTTGCACTAACAGAGAAAACTAAACTCCATTTAAAACCAGCTTCTCCAGTCTTACTGAAGGATTATTCCTTTTTATGTTGATACATACATATGTATATGGGTCATTCTTTTATAAACCGAACAGTTAAAAAAATTTTTATTTTTCATTTTAATAAAAAAAAATCCGAAATTAGATCTCGACATGCGCATCATAATTTTTATTTGTTTTTATTTGTTTATAACTTCAAAAATTCATAACTTTTAAACTATAAAAGTCTCCATCTTTTTGAAAACACCAAAATTTAAGTTACGTTTAGGACAATAAATTGTTTATGCTTAGAAGCTATATCATGGTGGTTAACACTTAGAAAAATTATAAATAATTTTTAGCAACAATTACTTAATATTATTAAACAATTTAAAAATCTATAAAATTATAATTTGAGTAGATACAGTAAAATACTTTTTTACCAATATCAATTTGAGACCTGTCCAATAAACCAAACCTGAGATATCACGTTTTTAAAAAACCCTTTTTTTCCATTTTTTCGTTTTTGACGATTTTTGAAATTGTTTATAAAATTAACAAAAAATTGTTGTGCAAAACCGCAAATTACGTTATGATGGGCATGTCGAGATCTAATTTCGGATTTTTTTATATTAAAATGAAAAATAAAATTTTTAATAACTGTTCGGTTTATAAAGAATATTATATTTTACTACTGCTGGCCACTTTGCAGCCGATATTTATATTTATTTTATTTTTATATTTACACTGGCCCGCTCGTGTTTGTATGTGTTCATCTCTGTGTGTGTTTATTTGTTTGTTTGTCTGCTCGTCTCCCGCTCGCTGGTAACTTTTGCTACGTTTTGGGCGTTACATCCGCAATGCATTTCCTTGCGGAGTTAAAATAAATTGCGAATAGTAAAAACCACCAATAAATTGTCATTTCCGTAAGAGGGATATTACATTTTTTAAATTTATGAGCTTGTGTGTGTGTGGAGAAAAACAGAAACATGAAGCGTGGCCAGTCGTTGTTTGCATGTCCAGTCTTTATACTCGTTTTTGTCCCAGCGAAAGTTAAATCGAAACGGAAGTGATAAATTTTCAATAATTTTCATACATTTCCGCACGAAACTTAAATGGAAAAGCTGTAGCCAAAAATTCTAATTAACTGATAAAACAAAAGTTTTGTCTCCAAAATGTGAAATATTATGCAAACATGCGCTGACATTTTGTGAAAATTGCCAAAAAGGGGGAAAAAAATCGGAAAAATGCTGTAACAGACAGGCCGAGCCAGACGTGGAAAAAAAAACAGACTCGCCAACTACAACATGCCGTATGTGTAATATCCTGAACATGGCAAACAACAAAAACACACACACACAATGCAGCTAGCATAACAAATTATAATAAAGTTTATCGATTAATGGAAACCGGGAACCAAACCAAACTCATTCTCTGTCGCTGCACTGCATGTAATATGTTTCAATATGTTCCCAGATAAAATACCCGAGGCAAAGTGTACTCCATCCTCCACACTTCACCGCAGTCAAATTGGACCCAGTTGTTATATTTCATACGGTTCAAAATTAGCATTCTGGCTCTGGCACGGTGGTAGCCCGGCTGGAGCTCGCCGTATTCGGGTGTGGTTCTTTCCAGGCCAATTTCTTCCAGAAATATAAACAATAATTTTTATTCTTGAATCGTGCCAATTTTAAGATAGAGTTAAGTGAAGATAGGATAGATAGATGTAAAGAACATGGAAAAAGTCCGTAAAAAAAAAGAAAGAAAAATTGTCGATGCTGTCCACAAGTTGACCCCACATTCACTCAGACACTCCGCTCCACAGGCATACTTCCCTTCACACATGCAATCATACACTCTCCATTCATACCCTTACACCGCCGCTACATTCACTCAATATTCCCAACTTGCATACTCCCCACAGTCAACCTGTAAGATGGTCTGACAGCTTAGCCCTTTTCCCACCCCTTTTTCACTCTGCCAAAGCATTGTGACCATGGGCCATGATGGGCCTTCCTTCATGACCCCCTTATCCAGTCTGTTGTCCGTCTATAAGTCCATGAGATCGCCTGCAGTCATCGTCTTAGAACGTTTACTCACCACTATCGCATTTTATCCACATACCCACCCCAACTTTTTAAGTTTTACCAATTCATGATTTTTAGTTTAAGCTTCATTCAAATTACAATAATTTTATTATATAAATGATTCATTTTTCTTTTTCTCTACCAAGTATAATATGAAATATATATAAAGAAAATTAACCTATATAAACAAAAAATATGATTCCATGGGCAAACATTCAATTAAGTGAAGGGAAATTAAATAGCAATAAAAAAAGAAGGAATAAAAAAATAAATATATAATGAAAGTAAAAAAAGTAAAAAAAGAGCCGAGATCTTTGTATCTGACAGATACTTTTTTTGTGCTGAAGGCGTTCAATCCCTGCCGTGCTCACAAAGACTTCTTTTATTTGTGAGTTTGCGACTGATAAGCATTTGTGTTTTTGATTTGACAGAGTGTCTTTCAGAGACTATTTAACACTTACCTGGTTGTTGATGTTGGCGCCAGCATGCTTCACCAGGCTAAGAAAATAATTTAAATCAAACGCACACGGAGCTATCAATTCGCGGATACACATCACTCACAAAAAGCAATCTTTATAGCAGCTGAGCAGCCAAATTTCTAATACCTCTGCATGCAAATTAAATAATTCAAAACAAAAAAAGAAGGAACAAAAAAAAACCACGAACTGCCAGACACCCCCAAGCGCAGCTTGAAGAAAAGGTGCCGAAGTCGTCTTCGTTCGTCTCAGCCTCCCCCGCCGCGGTCTGTTAGATGCCTTCCCGTTGGTTTAAGCGCGTTCTCGCCTCTGCGATGCGTTTGGAGGCCAACGCATTGATCTTAGCGGGGTGCGGGGTGCAGTTCGCCCTGCATTGGCCACTGTTGCTAAGCTGGGATGGTGAGTGGGTCGCGACTTTGCTGCATGTGTTGTTAGGCTTGCTGCGCGCCTGATAGATTTAATTCGAATCTCGGATTTTGACGCTGCGATGCGACGGATCGCCCTAAGCGGACATTGAACTTCGGCTGCTTGCCTTGCTCTTGCTGTCTTTTTTTTTTGTTCTGGGGCTCCTGTTATTGTGTCGAACGTAGTTCAATTGCTTCTTATTTTTTTGTTTTGTTATTCTTAGTGCTTGTGGTAATTATGGTATTTAAGTTTTATATTTAACTTGCATTGTTGGTATAGTGCTGCTGCCATAAAGTTTCTTTTTTTTTTTGTTTTACGTTTTATAACGATTTTAAGAGCGTTTTGTTTCTCGAATTTATTTTCAAGCCTTGCTTAAATTTTAGGCTCTAGCGCGGCATAACCTTTTGACGGCTATTTGGTTCTTTGCACCCGCACTCGATCCGATCGCTTTCAGTTTTTAATTCTCACTGGGCGCTGGTTCCACTGGCTGTCGCTTAGCTGTCCCTTTTGGCTTTTGTCTGGCAGTCGGCTTTTGGTCGTTGAAGGGCATAGCGAGGGCAGTTTTTATTCTTGCAGGCTCACGTAACACAGTCGACCTCAACTTTATGCCACTCGAAAGCGTTTCTCATGGCAATTTATGTTTGACCAACTATTTTTCACATACACTTGCAAATGACAGGGTTATCAGGGGTTTCAAATCAAGCTGGGAATGGGTATAGTTAGAACTTAAGGGAATTGTTTGATGGTAAATGCAGGGATCACATTTACAGCTGAATCTTAACGATTTCAAATAGCCGTAAACCACAAGTGGCAGTTGAGCTATTAAGGGGGTTTGGAGGTGATGGAAATGGATAGAATTTTAATGCTACTTAGGTTAGAAAAACTCTTAATACAGCCAAATTAATTGAGACAAAATGCTTTATTAAACATACTGAGCTCATGTAAACCAAATAGATTTTGTTTGAGAAAGTCAATGCACCCACTTTCATTTTGGTCCTTCGAGCCGGGTAATGAAGAAAAGAAAACAACGAACATTTTGGCGCAATTAACTAAAACTAAAACAAGAACCTGTAATGAATCCGATTAAAATGTTATTTGAGAATCGGTATAAAAAACCAATATTTCTGAAACTCAAGATTTTGAAGCAGAACCGAAATTGTATAGTTAGTTTTTGACATCGTAGTTTTAAGAACGTCTGCAGAGAAGAAGCTATTTTATGAATCTTCCGATTCAGTCATCAGAAGTCTTTGCCTCTCATGCAAGCATCGCTTTAACCGCTTGGGGGTTCCAAAAGTAAAACGCTATACCAACAGACAACCCCAAGTGACAGAAGCTTTATGTGAGTGTGCGCCCCCTTTTGGCCCTTCTGTATTAGTAGAGGCAGATCTTTTCCCTTTTTGGTGATTACCCCAATGCAATGTATATATGTGATTTTTTCAGTGACTTCTTGGAAAATCAATCATAGAACTTTGTGCAGCCTCCTGATCAAACCGCAAAGGAGACTGGTCGACTGTATAGCTATTTCATGAATATCCCGTTTCAATCATCAGCAGTCTTTGCCAGTCTTGTGCGAATAGGCAGTGGCCATCTCATGCCAGCTTGAGCAACAAACAACCAGCCTTTTTTGTGGTGGTTGTGTGGATGTTTTTATAAGCCAAAAAATTAAAGTGATTAAAAACACTTTATTTGATCAAATTTTCATAGGGAAACAATCAAATTAAACTAATGTAAGCTAATCTTACATTAACTAATAACCCAATTGGATATATTAAGTTTCACGGCCGTGCTAGCGATTTTTCTCATTTTGACATTAAATTTGCTTAATTTTTTGGGAAAAATTGCTTTTTTTTTACTTGTACTTTCGCTATCTAAAATCTTTCTGATGGTACAAAGGGGCTATACAAGAATGCATAAGAAACCATGAGAAACTATGCCAATGCAATTATCTGTAAGTTTTTGCATCGCATTATGGCAAATATGATGGAAAAAATGTCATGTATCGACAGAGATAAATATTTTTTTTTTTTTTTTAAATGTACTCAAGATTTTTAAATCAAATAATGTACATTTCATAGAACTATTCATTCATAAGATACTAAAATTATTTGGAATTAGTTATTGTGTTAGGTTTCGCTAAAATTTGTCTTTCTTCTTCTTTTGTTTTTGTCACGTTCGAATAGCTTCCAATTTTGTCATTATTTTGGAAACCGAATTTCACTTGATATACACTTTAACTCTAATTACCGTGCTTGGTAAGAGCTATATTATTCAGTAAAAAACGAATTAATAATTCGATTTAATTTGACTTTTTATACTCTGTACCGAAGGTACATAGAGTATAATAAGTTTGTGCAAAAGTATGTAACAGGGAGAAGGAATCACTTCCGACCCTATAAAGTATATATATTCTTGATCAGCATCAACAGCCGAGTCGATATAGCCATGTCCGTCTGTCCGTCCGTATGAACAAACAGATCTCAGAGATGGTAAGAGATAGAGGTTTGACATGTATTGGACAAATGTTTCTTATACTTGCTGGCAGATCAAGTTTATTTTCAATTTTTGACACGCCCCCTCCCGCCCCCGAAATTTTGAAAAAACGTCATATCTCCCACAGGTAGATAGATGAATTGTACCTTCTAGAGATAGTTAGTCATTAGCAATATGTATCAATGCCGAAGAAATGATAAAGATCGGATGAGCGGTTCTCAAGTTATAAGCAAATAAGTGAATCACCCTCCACCCCCCTCCCAACCATGCACAACCAACGCACAATCTTAGATGGAGAGAGAGAGAAAGAAAGAGAGAGAGAGACAGAGAGAGAGGGGGAGAGAAAGAAACTCAGAGATGAGCGCAGCAGCAGCTCTGCATTGATCTCTTACTCTAGGTACAGAGTATAAATATAGTCGGGCTTGACCGACTTTCTCACTTGTTTTCCTTTTCAATTTGTACGACGGTCACTGTTTCCGACAGATTATGGAAATGCCCATAATGCAACATTTTCAAAGTGCAATCGTTTGTTGTTCCTGTTGCAGTATGCTCGAACTAGCCGATACCTCAGTGCAATAAGTATATGTGCAAATATGTTTTCGTTTCTCTCTTCCTCAATAGTAACAGAACATATGTTCTAGGTATGCAAAAGTCTTTTGTTGTTATCTACTTTTAAAATGCTTTTGCATAATTCTTCTTTTGGTCATCATTCTTAGTACCGTTATCACACATTTGAGTGGCGAGATTTGATTTTCTTAGGAAATAAGTTTATGTGCAAAAACCAATTAGTGTGCATTTAATGGTCGGCGTGCAACAAATTGGATGTGTTTTGATAAAAAATGAAAAGTTGAGAGTAAATTAAGTAGTTGTTGCAGAAACACAAAAAAAAATTTTTAAATTTTCCTAAGAATGCCGCGTGGAACACATTTATCAGCTGAGGAACGCGGACGAATCCAAGGATTGAACGAAGGTGGGGCTACCATCACTGAAATAGCTTCCAGAGTGTCTCGACACAGAAATACGATAGCTAATTTCTTAAAAATCCAAGCTCCTATGGTCAGATTAAACGCAGTGGCAGACCGAGCCACATCGACGATAGGTGCAAGCGTGAGATTAAGCGCCTGGCTGTAAACAATCAAATGTCTTGTACAGGCATTAAACGTCATTTAGAGCTCAATGTCGGTAGAAGACGGATCCATCAAATTTTAACTGAAAATTGTAACCTTAAACATAGTTCCCGGGTGGCTGTACCGATGCTATTGCCACGCCATCTTAAGGCTCGTTTGGCGTTTGCTGACAGGTACAAATTTTGGACCGAAGAATTCCGAAACGTTATTTTTTCGGATGAAAAAAGTTTAATCTTGATGGTCCTGATGGCTGTCATAAGTATTGGCGTGACTTAAGAAAACCAAGAGAAACTCGCCATAAGAGGAATCACGGCGGTGGATCACTGATGATTTGGGCCTGTTTCGGATATGCAGGAAAGTCTCGGCTATGTTTTATTCCAATAAGAACAAACTCAGAAATCTATATTCAATTGCTGGAGAGTGAATTATTAGATTTTGCAGACGATCTTTACGAAGATAGATGGATTTTTCAACAGGACAACGCTCCAATCCACACATCAAAAGCCACAAAGGCTTATTTTTCTTCAAGAAAAATACCTGTACTGGAGTGGCCGGCTATCAGTCCTGACTTGAACCCAATTGAGGACCTCTGGAGTATCCTCTCAGCCAGGATTTATAAAGCATTTAAAGTACGCTTTGCTTGCAGAATGGGAGTTAATAAGCAATGAAACTCTACAAAATCTGGCAGATTCCAT
>JAEIFU010001970.1:0-53543 GCA_018904235.1 Lordiphosa stackelbergi
GTTACGTATTGCTGTTTTTTATCCATTTGTTTGCCTGTCCCTGAGGATCTATCATAAGAGGCCAGCGGCGAGCATTTCTGGAAAAGTGATTGGGGGGAGAGTAAAAAAGATAAATATATTTGGAACGAATTTTATACTCTTATGGGCGTTAATTTAGATTTGAATTTGTAAGGGAGCTCAACCAAATGCTTTCACAAACCTATCAACATTCCTAAATCCAAAAAGGAGAGTTAACTATATTTTAATAAGGGCAAGGGTGTTGCAGTCGAGTGGGAATACCCTGTACAATTAACGAGCCCAAACACACGCGCGCACGCACACTGACTCATACGCTATGTAAATGTAAAATTTGCTATACAGCTCCTCCAACGGGGCCAAGCCAAGCTTGAGAATTTGCTTTTCATGGCTAGATAACTTCACATAAGCCAATAGCTCTTGAAGGTGACCGTATGTGTAAAAGCTATTTTTTTTTTTAAGAAAGAAAAATCTTTTATTATTAGATATTCAGAGGTGGGATCGAAAACCACGACCACCCGCCCAGCATTCCAGCATACTAACCACTGGGCCACAGACAGCCACATACATACGCTATAGCCGCCTCAAATAGGCACAGCGCTTCCGGTCACATCATCGACACGGCTAATTGGACAACGCTGCGCTACAAATCATGAAGAGCCTCTTTTGTGAAGTCTCAGTTGTCACTGAAGTAAAAATTACGTTAGTATCTCTGTGCTGGAAATGTTTGTGCGAGACCACATTGAAGGCGTTGCTATCAAGAAAGTAACAGTACCGGCAAAAATTTTCGATGAGATTAAAGCATCATTCTCCATAGAGACAGCGTAATAGAAGGCGATGTTGGCAGGTGGGTGGTTTGCTGATTTATGGCAGGATGGCTCTATTGTTATGCCATAAGATTACGCTTTACGTTTCGTGGAATCGGATCAAAAACTGGATGTGTTACTCGGCTTTTAACATCAAAATTCCATTTCTGTCTCATTGGCGAAATGATTCGACCGAATTCTATTAGCGTTTCTTGAAATTGAGAACTTTTACCCATTCTGGTTCGGAAACACGAGCAGTCCTAAGCAATTCAGAAATACACAAATATATAATAAAAGAGCAAAATATAAGGGTGCATGCAACAACGTCCTTGAGCACTACAAAAAGTGAGAAAATTACAAGAAAATTTCTATGGATAGTGTGACCTATGTTTTTTATTTGGGATTTTTAGCTGGCCGGGTCAATGTTTTTTACGTCTTATTAAAATTTGTTTTAAAAAAAAATTACGAGAAATTTAAGAATAGAAAAAGTAATATCTACCAAGAAAATGAAAAAATGAATTAAAATTGCCATCTACAAACATTTAAATCCAGGAACTTATAGAAGCTGCCAGGGATTTTCAACTTTCTTTATTATGAAACTAAAAATAAAGTAGTCATCATATTATGACCTTGTAAAAAATATGTTGTCTGAAACAAGTTTGAAAGTTTAAATATTGAGTTTTAAGTATCTGACTTGAATTCCCCAATACATTTTACCCCATTTTACCCATTTTACATTTAACAATACAAGAAATAAGAGTGATAGAACCCATCTATTGTTACATTAAATTGGCATGAAGGAGAATTTTGTTTACAATGTATTTTCGCATTAATTTTTCCTCACTTCACCCTTATTTAACTCATTTCACTTAAAGTCGTATCAATAGATCGCTTGTATGTCATAGTCCCGAAAAAAATATATTTTCATCAGCTGATTGCTATACTTATAGCCCAATTCCATTGACAAGTATTTTCGACAAGGTCTCCTATATACATTTTTTCCCCACTATTTTTCCAAAGCGTTCTATTTCGTTTGAGAATTTACATTTCCAGTGGAAACACCAAATTTGTAAATGTACATTACGGTGATTTTTTTAAGGCAAAAATGGATATTGACAGAGGGCGTTCTCTTAACGGATTCCTTTGTATTATAGATAACATATAATTTAAGAGTTTGTGTTGTTTCTTGAAACTTTTGTTAGTTTCGTTTACAAAAAAAGAGAACGCTTTTTGAATGCTTGCATTTAAAATTAACGGCCAGTTCTAAACTCTCTCAAAAGTTGTAGCTTTTGGACCTACAACTTTGAGCTTAAGCTTAAGCTTATTTACACCAAAAAGTTGAAGACATGGTAGCTTGTCCTTTTTTTTACATTCATTGTTTTTTGAGGTTCCCAACCGATTAAAACATTGATTGTATGGAAAGGCAGGTGAAGCGATGTGTTCTTCAGCGATAAGCCTACTGAAGATTCATTCGGGAGAATGATGAAACGGTACCGTATAGGCAACCAGCTCAGTTTTGGTGTACAATAATGCAAAAGTTGTTTTCAGTTGTAAACAAACAACTTTTTCGGACCTCGAGCCAGCTAAACTCACTAATCATATAATTTAAGAATTAATTTGCGCGACGAGGCCACAAAGTATCAACCAAAATTACCCATTCGCTTTATGTCTATTCACACCGGCCGGAGCTTCGAAAATCTGTCAAAGTCGAGGCTGCGAGATTTTATTTTCATAGGGAAAACACGTAGGTTACAAAAGTCGAAAAATTTAAGCTCCAGCGCTGCCTTTATTGGTATAACCAAATAAATCGTATAAGGTTATCGTTTGATCTTTAACGAGTTACTTACACAATTTCCATATTAGGTAACAGCAGATGCCATCTGTTTTTACGAATGTTCTACCTTAGGGCAGTCGGTTTCAATTGCTTGGAAATTTGTTTTCTTTAAACCAGATCTGTACTCGATCTGATTCAACTTCTAAAGTCAATTGATTCCACTCGACAATGCTGCTCCCAGCGTGAAAAGACTATTAGGCTACTTCAAAATTTCTTTAATGAAATCTGTTTTACATGCGTTGGGTTGTCAATTTTTAAAATTTTTCAAGATATTGCGATTTTTATAACAAAATTTGCCAATACTGAACAAAAAGGGGAAAACTTATACAAATCTTTGGAGCCTCTTCGCGCCCATTAAAACATATATACACCATAAACTTACGAATGAAGGCGCGCCCGTATGACCTTACATTATTGAAACAAAAATAAAAATCAGTCTAATGTTCGTAATTGTAGAGTCTTGTTTGTGCATTGTCGCTTTGCACAAAGATAATCGAGGTACTGGTAAAAATATGAATGCGCGGTTAATGCCAGTTACAAAATCAATGGCTCTTTTTTGTTTTATTTTTTTTTTAATTATAGGCAAATTTAGAATTAATGAGCATTATTGCACTTTTAAAGTGCCGTTTTAGCACTTTTGGGGTCTATTATACCCACAAGTGTTTTTTACACTGGGCGTTACTGCAAGCACCCAAATTTCATATTGATTTTTGATAAATGGTGCAGCATCAACATCATGGTATTGTTACATAGGTCAACACGCTAATTCATTTTAAAACAGTTGGAGTTTTAGACTAATTAATCAAAAATAGTTTTTCAATAGTGAATAGTGTCCGGTTTTCAACCATACAAAATAGCTACTATTTTGAGTATTTAATTATCTTTTTCCTGCTTCCCTTTTTTTTTAATAATTCAACTCAACTCTTCCATAAGCAAAATCCCAAACTCAATTTAATGAATTTTCAACAGTTTCATATTTTGTTGCCCAGGAATTTTTGTCCCCTTTTGTTTGTAGTTATTTGCCGGTCAAACGAGGAAAAATCCTATCTTTCTATGCGCTACGTCGGCAGAGCTTTGAACTCTGGTCTAACTTTTGCACATTTGCAACTCGCTTTTCGCTATTGTATTTTCGATGGTATTTTTTTGTCTCTTTTGTTTTTCCATCAAATATTTTTCATTCATCAAGTTTTCAATTTACAAAAATGTTCATTCATTCGCACGAGCAATTTGTATTCGGTGTGAATTTGTCATGTGCTGGAAAGTCTTTTTGTTGTAGTGTCGTATTTTTATTTGTATTTTTGCGGCCATGTGAGTTATCGCAGCATATAAACAACCACAATCATACACATATATGGTATATATATATGTATAGTTCTGTCTGTGGCTTTGTACATGGGTATGATGTATTCGCATATTCGAAGCCAAAGGTTGGTTAGCTCTTCCATACCAAAAAATACACACACAGATACTCATACATCAAATGCAATACAGAGGAACAACATTTCTATAGCATTATTTACGCTTATGAATTATTGACGTAAATATTGAATGTGTATTTATGCGGTATTTTCTTTTTAAATATTCTCAATTTAAACAAAAATTATGAGGGATGTGGAGGGGGCATGTGTTGACAAATTGTAAGCATGTTCTCATATGAAATGATATTCCTGAAATGTATGTATGTAGGTGGTGTGGACAAATGAAATCACATGTAGACCGCATGATGGGCTAGAAATCGGAATCATTTTTGGGTAAATACTGTTATTTTTACACCACTCTATTTATTCTGACATTCACAAGAACACGAGCAGAACGCTAGCCGCCTTTTAGTCGCTGACCTGCGGTCCACGAAGTAGAACAGAGCAGGGTTAAGTCGCTTTATTTACGCACACAAACTTTTTATCCTCGCTCAACATGACATACCCTGTCTTAGATGATTAAAAATGTGCAAATTTTTAACAAAATTACGTGTTAAGATAGTCCAATATGGCATTTAAAGTTTAATGTGACAAAAATTAATTTATTCGCTTTTTCGGATAAAATTAAAATCAAAGAAAATTTGTCAAACAAAAACCCATACCGTTTGTTGTCCACAAAATCAATTTACGAAACTTTGGCCAACAGCTGTGCAGTGCGCACAACCCACCAATGTCTAATCCTAAAGCGAGCTAACATCAATTAAATAACCTGACACGGTAATTATGGCCTGGCTGTCGCGTGGTGTGCCTGTCCTGTCAGAAACACGAAATGTGCACGTTCGCTTTTTTCCTTCTAATTACAAAACATAAAATGTTAGAAATTCACGCATATTAAGAAAATTAAAGAGAAGCCACAACGCGAGTATGAGAACAGCACCGGATGCTGCACAGAAGCACAGGGTGATAGGCGGGGTAGGAGTGCACAAAACACCCGCATGTGGCTAGAACGTTGCCAGGACGGGCCGCGTAATGGTGGTGGCAGTAGCATTAGCAACTCAAGGTACAGGGAGTTTATTGAGTGGTGGGAGGGGTTAGGGGGTACGATTTTCATGTTTGATGCGTGTACCACGCATCTGGTGAATTTCACTGAGAGAGGCTGGAGAGGTTACACTCCTCTCTAGTCGATTTAATAAAGGAAATTCCTCGCTGCTGCTGTTGCTTTTCACGAAAGTGTTCAGAGTAATTTGGAGCAGGCCCGAAAATACCTGACGGGGGTATGCGGGTTACTTCAGTCGCTCCTTGGCTAAGCAATTGATTAATGTGCGCCCTGGGCGGATTACGTTTAATTTTTACTAGCATTGAGGGGTAGATAAAAGACAGATATGTCTGCATGTATACGATGAATGGCCAGTCGTTTGGGATTTCTGTCTATGCTAGATGGATGAATTTGTGTTTGTCTTTGACAAACATCCTGCTGGTGTTGTTATTTTAACTATTCACATTTCGTTTGCTCAATATTTGGGTGACACGTAGCGCATATGGTGACCTCTTTGCGTTGTTATCGTAAAATATTATATGGCTTAGCCTAGGGGTTAACAGGTGTGGCGCTACGCTTTCAAGGCACATTTGATTAAATAATGTTAATATGATGAAAAAGGTACCAACAATTTGTATTTGTCTCTACTGCATCTTTTTCGTGTTGATTAAAAGACTTTATTAATGCTAAGGTGCATGTACGACACCCATAATCTAATAATTTCACTATTAGCAAATCTATCTTGTTAACAAATACAGAAGAGTTTGAGCACCCCATGAGACTATATTACAAGAGAGCAAAATGTAGTATATCAAACCAGGGATGCAAACCCGTCGATAATAAGGAGCACAGTATAGAACCGCCTATTCGGATCATTGCTTGGTTTTTAAAACTTACTGAACCGCGAATACGTGTCGGTTTTGTTCGCTCTTGGTTCATAAGCTCCTTTTCATTTCCTCTTGGCTCTGCTAGAATGATCACTAAACAGCATGTGAACAGAACAACCAAAGATGCAACAGATTTAATTCACAACAAATTGGTAACCCCTTTAATAAAAACCCAAAGCACAATTTCTGCCTTAAGTTTCATAGCAGAATTTCAGACTGGAATTTCATACCATTGAAATACTCAAGTCTTGGTTCGTTTTTCTCTTGACTTGGTTTTTTCTTGACTTGGTTTACAAAACATTTTTAAGTAACAAGTCAAAAAGTCACATCTTTAAACCAGAGATTAAAACCGAAACGAATAACTGTTTGGGTTACGGTTACTGTTTTGGCCGACCGTTTTTCCGGTTACGGTTATATGACGGTTGTGGAATAAAGGTTACGGTACTGGTTACGGTTATTAACCTAATTCTGTTTCGGGTTTTGGTTACGGTTACGGTTATTAGTATTAAATATAAGCTTTACAATTCATGCAGACAAAAGCGGGGATTCATTATAAATTCTACTCCTGAAAACAAACGCTCAACACTTATTTGTGTGCGTGGTTCTGCTAGCAAAACTTTTGAAAATTAAAAACGATCTGGAAATATTGTTTCATTTTTTCCGACCGTTCCAATATGTGTCCTCTGTCAAGCCATATATTATGTCAGATTGTTTTTAATTGGATCTGCTGGAAATTTCCGACCAACTTGGATGTGGACTGTTTTCCCCTGATAAATCAATCAAATTATGGTTGTCCAACAAATTAATACAGTTAATTTTCTGCTCGGCAGAAAAAGACAGATTATAGCTTTATTCTCGAACGGATTTGGTTCTCTAAACTCTAACTGTTGAGACTATAGTTTGTCCAATTCTGAGTTGTTTTTGATTTCAAATTAACATTGAATCCAGATAGAACCTAAGGTTACAGAAAAAAATAAAAATTAGCTGATGCCAAATCTGAGCCGAAGTCGTACATTTATGGATCGGCTAAACTAGCCATCATCCAGTGTAATATCACAAATATATGGAAAGATGAGGATGGTAAAGATTTTGGTTAGCTGCACTCACTCTTTCTCGTTCACTTATAATACATCATACATAAAATTTACTGCATGCATAACTCAGTGTCAGAGAGAGAAGGGCATATTTTTTTGTCTTCTCCATTTGGCTTGCGAAGGTCTAGAACAGAGCCAGCCAGCCACAGCTACCAGGGGCCGAAGTCACTCATGTTTTTATGTAAGCCGATCTTATGGTTGTGTGAATCGGTGAACACTGAATTGCATGAAAGATGTAGGCTGTAGTCGCTCTTGCTCACTAACACAAGCACACTTCTTTGTCCTCTACATTATCCCGGCACTGATTTACGTTTATCGAAAATTTTACTAGTAGAGGAAAACCGAAATTAAACCGTATATTTGTTTCTGTTTCGGTTCTGATAGCCGGTTATGGTAATAAAAGTTATAGGTTTAAAAAAACAATTTTTTCGGTTACGGTTTCGGTTACAAATTTTAAGTGTTTTTAGCGGTTAAGCGTTATGGTTTCGGTTTTAATCTCTGCTTTAAACCAAAAATTACAAAAAAGTCCTAAAAACCTCAAGTTTTCCCCTCATTTTGTACTTTTTCCAACTTTGTCTTAAAAACTGGAAAAAAATATGCCAACTTCATTCGATTGGTCCTTCATATAATTACGTGCCCTTTAGCATGTATAATTTCAACCAAAACTCGAAAAATGGCAATTTTTGCTAGAAATTGGCAATCACAATCAAAAGCTTTGATTGTTTTGTATAACATCCAAAAAATTGTGAAAAAACCTAACTTATAAATGGTTTTTAACAAAATTGAATGTTTTTACTATTCCACCGATAATATTCTTTTTTTCGAGTTTTTATGACAGTTGTACTTGCTTGTGGGCTTTTCACTATCTAAAAGAGTAATTAAATGAAGTATGTTCGTACAAACGGATTGTGTATTTTGGTCTAAGCTATAACATCGTCCTATATAACTTGGCCAAATATGTAGCGGGTTTCAATATTAAATTGAAAAACTTTAAAAAAGTGGAGGAAACTAGGCTATTTTAAACAACTTTTGTAATTTTCAGTAAGAAGAAGCTTTTTTTTTAGTTGCAACAAAGAAATGTTTTGTAGGTCAAGAAAAAAGCAACAACATTGTTAAAGAAAGCAAAATTCAAAAAAGTTTACGAGATATGGTAAACTCTGGTGGAAAACTATAGCCGCACCTTGATTTTTCAGTATACGCATAGAAGCAGTAGAGCTGGAAAAACTTTGCGATTAAGGCCTATTTCCAGAACGCACGAAAGTCTGTTTTTATGTCGATGGTCACATAAATAGAAACACTTTTGAACTGTTTTGAAATATGAGTGCTATTGCAAAGAAGTCTTATTTAAATGAAGTATTGTGCCGAAATTTTTGTTATCTGGAATCAGGCCTTTACCGTTTGAAAGAACGTTAAAAATGAGGGAAAATAAGTGACAAACTTCAACACTCTTAGTGCAAAAATTAACCGTTATGTTTCATTTTCGATTTGCGCGCGGTGCATAACTATAGCCGCAATTCACTAAATTAAATAAACTGTAGAAAAATGTTCAATAATTAATTTATTTATATTTACTTTAAGAATGAGTATAACCTCCTTTAACACTAATTAACTCATACATCCTATTCGGCAAACTGTCTACAAGGTTTTTTAAATCACTAAGGGACAGTTTTTTCCATACCTTAATTATTGTCAATTTGAACTCCTTAGTACTACTGTACTTAGGGTTTTTAGCATTAATCCTTCGGACAAGCAGCGCCGAAAGGTTTTCCATCGGATTCAAGTCCGGGGAGCACGCGGGCTAATCCAAAAACCGAACATTAGTGCCTTGTGTTGCGTGCTGTACTGCGGAGTCCTTTTAGAAAATGACCTTTTAACGCCTTCTACCGCGAAAAGAAGGCAATAAATTCATATGCAAAATGTCCACGTACTCTCTGGAGTTCATATGAGTGCTTGGAAATGCCAGCTCCAAGCATCCACACTCGCAGAACACAGCCCAAATCATCAATGATCCTCCTCCAAAATTTATCTTAGAAAAGTACAGGTGTTTCTTCCTCAAATCCCTCCAATAGTGCTAAAACCCATCAGAAAAATCCAAATTATACTTTTTCTTATCCTAGAAAATGATCTAGAAAGATGAATTAGTATTTGCATTGCTCTATAAAAACTTTTTATTTTTGTCCAGTCAGTTGCCATGTTATCTCTGGCGAATTTCACCCGGGCTTCCTTATGACGGTCCAGTAACCTTAGTGCCACCTACAATTTTTGTCGCACTATGTTGCTGGTCACACTGATTTGTCTTCGGCTTACGTCCTCCGGTTTTTTTTCCATATTCATTTTTTTTTTCTAAATATTTCGCACAACTTTTTCGAATCGTGCTATTTTTGAGACAATTTAACAAAATGAGCAATTCTCACTTTTGAGCGCCAAAATTCGGCCTTTCTCGACATCTGACAGCACTGGCCCACTTGGCATATTTACAAATTCATTACTAATAGTTACTAAACCAAGTGTACGCTAATAAAATCGCCGCCAGCAAACACAGAATACGAAAATTATACTGTGCGGCTATAGTTATGCATCGCGCGCCAATCGAAAATGAAACATAACGGTTAATTTTTGCACTGAAGTGTTCATGTTTGTCACTTATTTTCTCTAATTTTTAACGTTCTTTCAAACGGTAATTGCAAAGTTTTTCCAGCTCTACTGTTTCTGTGCGAACTCTAAAAAATCAAGGTGCGGCTATAGTTTTGCACCAAAGTTTATAGGTATTCCTTTTCTGAAGCGAAAAAGTTCAAAGTGCAATATAAACGAAACGGCAGCTAATCAGACCAAACCCAGGCAAGGTTTTTATACTACCATCACACACTTTCAGAATATATTGGTCTCGACTCTATCAACTTTGTTGAGTTCAAAAATGTGTCATAATGCTATCGATGATGGGCAAAAATTACGAAAACTTTACCAACGCCGCATCGATTAAACTATATTTAATGTATTAGCAAGTAAGATTATAATCAAATAAAGTCAGTTACAAAAGACAACTAAATGGTCACAGTGATGGAGCCATCTATTGGTCAGTTCTGACAATGAAGTAGGGACGCCATATATTGGTCAAGTTATGACCAATTGAAAGTCAGTCTGTCTGTTTCTATGCTATTTCCTTCGTCAGTTTTACAGCAATCGCAACCAAACTTTGCACGAAGTCTTCTGGTACACTATATAGCATATAGCTGCCATATGAACGTTCGGTCGAAAAAGTAGTTCTTCAAAAAAAATCTATTTTGTCTTTCACGCAAACGTTTCCAAACCTCTTTTTTATAAGTTGTCTATGCTTTTACATAATTCCACCCAGTTTTATGAAAATCGGACAACTATATAGTATAGCTGACATACACAAGATAGGTCTGAAAAAAAGTCGTAATAAGACAAATTTGTTTGTTTTCAATGCTATCGCTCCCAATCCTTTTACTGATACTACTACGCAGTTCTGTCAAGTTTGATCAGAATCGAATGACTATAGTATAGGAGTACTGCCAGAGGAACCATCGGTCAAAAACGTAGTTTAGTATTCTTTATACTTTCCAGTTATGAATATGTTCCGTTTCAACATGAATTTGGAGAGTTTAACCAAATCGAATAAATAGATCGTAGTATAACTACCATATAACAAACTGCCTAACATATATTATGCTCCAAGGGTATATAAACTTCGGTCGAGCCGAATAATTTGATAAAAAAAACAAGCGCTTTTCCAACCCATTACAAGAAAAGTTATTGAACTACACCGAAGAAAATAAAGAATAAAAATTGTATAATTTCAACACTTAGTAATGAACATAGAAGACATATAACCGGCTTATAAGTGACGTGGAACAGTCATCGAAACTGGATTCAACACCTGAGAAAACAGTCCTCTCTGCTCTTACACGTTGTGGTTCAAAAGTTCACGGGAATCAATGCAAAATGAAAATCCAGGCATAAAAGTTACCGAGGTGGCCAAGAAGGGCAACCAAATATGGATGGCCATGGCCGACAAGTCGAAATGGGTCGCTAAGGCTAACAGTGCAAAACAAGAATACAAGTATATGCGCTCAAAATATGATGATAAGAAAGAAAAAATAAATAGAAGAAATAAATAAAAAAAACCTTTAAGCTGAGCAGGTCTGTTCGCTAGCCAAGCCAGCGCAAGACTAAACAATGATATTGTGTCAAGCTGTAGGTAGCACAAAATAGTATTTAGTAAATATAAAATGTCAAAGCCTACTTGACCAACAGAATGTAAAACTTTTACATGTGTTCGAAGTTGGCGTTGAACAGTGGCCGGCTATGTGAAAAATTGTATATAATTAAAAGAAACACAGACTGATGTTACTTGAAACATATAATAGTAAAGCCAGTTTAAAGAAACTAGCAAAATTTTGGATCGGTCATTCCACGATCACGGACAGAGTTCTACTTTTTTCCTGCGCTTTGCCGAGGTGTTCAAGCGAAACATTCCGAAATGCAATATTAGAATTTTTTACAAAATTAAATTACAAAAATGTCGTAATTTTGAACTGTTTTTCAACTTTGTCTTGAACACTGTAACGAATTTGACAAGACAATGCAGAAAGAAATCGAAGCTTAGACCTAAATAAACAAACGGTTGGAACAGATAAACTTCATTTTCTATTTGAAGACAGTCCCGGGCCCTGAAGCAAATAAATATTTTACCAAAGCTCGAAAAATGACAATATTTGGTAGCAATTGGCTGATACAGTCAGATATTTCGAATGTTTTGTATTAAATCAATAACATATTGAAAAAACAACTTAAACGAGAAGGCCAAGCTAACTTCGTCTTTGCCGAAGTTTTTATACCATTGCAAATGTTTTAATTCATCAGAGTTTAAGAACGCCAGCATTAAAACAAACAATTTTTTTAAATAAAACCGACTTTTCGACCGATAGTTCCGATGACATCTATAAGATTTAGTCATCCAATTTTGACCAAAACTTCCATATCTATGTAAAAGCGTATAATATTAATAACCGCTGAAGTGAGACACGTTAACATTAAAAACAAAAAAGTTTTTCCTATTAAAACCCACTTTTCGACCGATAGTTTGTATGGTAGCTATAAGATATAGTCATCCGATTTTGACCATAACTTTCAAATCTGTATAAAAAAGTATAATATTAATAATCGCTGAAGTGGGAGAAGTTAACATTAAAAACAAAAAAGTTTTTCTCATTAAAAACCACTTTTCGACCGATAGTTCCTATGGCAGCTATAAGATATAGTCATTAGATCCGGTCGGTTTCGACATATTAGCAGTGTGCAGTAAAAAGAAGAGTCTGTGCAAAGTTTTAGCTTTACAACTGAGAGACAAGTTTGCGAAGAAACAGACAGATGGACAGACGGACGGACAAAGCTCAATCGACTCAGCTCGTCACCCTGATCAAGAATATAGGGGAGAGTGGGGGGTTGTGATCATAGTTTTGTTTTTCGAACATAACGTCGCCAAAAATCAATATTTTTTTCGATCTGTAAATTTTATATTTTAGGTAAAAGATGAACAAAACTTTCCTCATCACTAGTTTTAAATATAATAATTTTGGGTTTTTTTTATTTCATATTGAAAAAAAGTGATTTTTTGACATTTCAAAAATTTGTGGGGGTTGTGAGCCACCCATTTAAAAGTTCAAAATTCGTGTTTTTAAGCCATTATTCTTTATTAAATTAAAAAATTAACAATTTTTCTCATATTCTGAATTAAGAAATATCAATGAAGAGTGCAAATTGATTGAGGGCATCAGGCTTTTTTTTTCTTTTATATACAAGCACTTTTTGCTTGTAGCTGTTCTTTAGTTTGCTTTTTTTAACGTTTTTTTTACTTCTTTGGTGAGTTTTTCCTCTGTTTTATTGCGCGTCATTGCAATATTCTCTTTGAAAGTCAAAACCGACTTTTTTTTAAAGTGGCTCACAACCCCCCATATCTCACTTTTTTTTTGGTGACGTCACATAACCAAAAAGAAATTGTTACAAAAAAAAACATATTTCTATCAAAAAAGGCAATTGACCAAAGATATTTCCCTCATACTTACTTTTGTCATTACGAAAAACATTTTGTATAATATTCACAAGTCAAAAATGAAAAAAAAAAAATTTTTTTTTTTGAAAAAAGTCGAGTTCTGGTTCACGAACTTAAAGAAGGTGTAGACTGATAGGTTGCTTGCCAAAAGTTAGGTAATAAGAAGGGAGACACATGACATAAACAAAAAGTTTAAATATATTTTTTTTGTGGCCAATATTCAAGTTGCTCACAACCCCCAGCGGCTCAGAACCCCCCATTCTCCCCTACATAGTTTATAGGGTTGGAAATGAATATTTCTATGTGTTGCAAACTTCTGGGCAAAATATAAATACCCTTTGCAAGAGTATAAATATGTAATAAAAGAAATTAAATTTTTTCTTTTTTACCGAAAATATTCGTGTTTCTTCTAGTTTTTATGACAGTTGAACTTGCTTGTTGTGGGGTTTTAAAATATGATAGAGTAATTAAATGAAGTTGGTTCGTTCCAACGGTTTGTTTATTTTGGTGTACTGTACAACTTTGTACTGTATTATACTTGTCCAAAATTATAATGGGTTTCAAGAAAAAGTTGAAAAACTGCAAAAAAGTAGAAAGTGAAAATTTGTTTTTTTGGGCTATTTTTGTAATTTTGAGTATGAAGATGTAGTATAGTTTACGAGTTACGGAATCGTAAATCTTTCTCTGGAGCTAAAAAGTTCAAAGAAAACATCAGCTAATCAGATCAAAGCCAGACAGGGTTTTTTTGTCTCGACGCCATCAACTTTTTTGAGCTCAAAAATGTATCACAGTGTAACATAGCGAGATCTTTAATACTGTGGCATTTCATGAAGACATTGCCATTTGATTATTCTCATTATACCATAATAGGACAAGGCTTGCGAAAACGGGACAAAAAGATAAATTATTGTTGGTAGTTTGATTGTTCAAAAGAAGCGTTTACAAGCACAGAATGCTGTGTTAGTGGCCAATGTTGTTTTCGTCAGAATCCCTTTCTAGATGCTGAATATATACCTCTCTCATTTCTAGTAAATATATGAAGATAATTGGGAGCGTATAGCATCCTAAATCTTTCCCGAAATTTACGGGGATAATATTTTATGATAAAAACTCGACCTAAGTCCCGTCTTTTTGAACCAAGATAAAAACAAAAAAGAGTGTGTGCACTGAATTCACAACTTCATTTCATGACAGCCACTCTTGGGTTAATTATTTTCTATTTAATACTCACTTCATCATTATGGCACTCTCCACCGAAAACGCATCTGTGGGCAGTCCACAAATATTCCAAAAACGTATTTCCACCGGTTCGCCCAAAACAACGGCCAACTGAAAATCAGGACTACAGGATACACCAAAATTATTACACTTGACGACCCATTTTTTGATTTGCTGAATGCGAAAATCATAGGTAAATGGTCCCAAATAAGCCACCACACCGGAAGAGATTAAGACATCCCCGGTGACACTTTTAAAGCTGGACTGTAACCTTTTAGCGGTGTCCGACCAACGCGTACGCTCACCACCCAGTCCGGAGATGAGCTCCTGGGCTCGCTGTAGCTTCTTAGTACAGGCCTCATGCTCAGCCAGAAGTATACTAGAAAAGAAAGAAAATAAATGAATTATTAGGTAAAGTATAACTAAGGATTTTCTCTGTACCCATATTGCCTCAGCTGTTCATCCAAAATCTTTTGAATGGCCGCCAAATTAGCCTCAACCCTAGCCAATTGAGCCAACTTTTCGTTAAGAGTCTTCATGGCTGCATTATAGGTGGCCTCGGCTTCGGCTAAAGCAATCTTCTTGGGAGCCACTATCTTGGCCACCACATCGTATTTGGACAGGGCTATTACCCATCTACACAGACCCTCACAAGCTGTCGAGGCAGTCTTAATCTTATCTGGATCGAAGGCTTCATTGTTGAGTATACGCTGGGCCAGTTTCTTCATCACTTCCGGTGGTATGTTATCCTTATCGAAATTCAGTAAACTATCCAAGAATTTCATATCACTCAAAACTCGTTTAGATGGTCCCCAATAATCTTCTACAGTGCCCACACCACTGGGATTTGGCACTTTATCGGGTTTAACATCCTTGAGAATGCACACAGCCTCCATGACTATGCGTACACCGATGGGTGGACTTTTCATGGTCTTTACCACAGCTATATCGGCTGTTGTAAGGGTATTCAAAGCCGCTAGAGCAGCATCCAATATGGGCAAAGCTTCACCCAATTTGGCATCGCACTCATCCTTAATCTCTTGAGCAACGGCTGCCTGTTCTTTGGCCGCCTCCTCGTCCTGTTTAACAATCTCACGCTGTTCGGCAGCAATTTTACTATCTGCCGTTACTTTGGCCACCTGTTCGGCGACTATTTCAGAGGCTTCCTTCAATTTCGGCTCTAGGGCTTGTAATTGTTCCTGCATGACACCCACTTGCTGGGCAGCAATATCCAATTGAGAGATGCCAGTTAAATAACGATTGCGATTGGTGGTGATGTTGCTGAGAATTGAAAGTAAAAGTAAGTATGCTAAAAACATTGCAAAATAAAGCAGGAATATCTGAAATTATGATCCACGACAGAAATGCAAAAGGAACCGTACCGAAGTGTTTTATTAATATCGAAAACGATGAGCATTTACTGAATTCTGTATCCTGACCAAACTGGAAGCAAGTGCTTGCATATGCAACAAAAACTGGCTCTGGATCGTTCTTTAAGTAATGTTTCGTGTTGGAAATCCCTAGACCGAAGCCCTATAACATGGAATCAGTTCAACCTCTAAAGCAGGCTTACCCAGGGGTGCGCATTCGTTGTTGTAAAGTATAAGCCCAAGCAAAGAGCAAGAACAACTTCATATGTGTTCTCTCTTGTCTTACTCTCCATTGTCTCTTGCAAATTCGAACGCAACAAAAAATATGTATATGCGTCATCTTTAGCGAAGTTTTAATTGTTGTCGGAGAATGATTTCGTTTGTATCTAACAACCCGGTATCTAACAACACACAAACAATCATCGGCTTTCTCTTTCTATATTCATAAGGTAATTTGAATTGGTGTCCACGCGGCCGTAAGCTGATTCTGGGCATCTCTGCTTTAAAGCGTTATACTCAAATCAGCTGAATCAATTTAGAAGTATATCAACTCCATATAAAAAAGTGTGTCGCAATGCTGCTAGCCTTTACACTGGGTCAGTTCTCTGACAAACTAAATTGTGTGTTCAATATGACTTTCGTATTAATTAGAATTCAAAATAGCTGGAGCAGAGGGTAGTGTGTGAGCCTCATGTGTGGGAGGCTTTGTTCCAATAAGTCATGCACAGTTTGTCATCGACGGCCTTCATAAAGATGCGTGTGAATGACAAGGCGTTTGGACGATCTATAATGCACAATATAGGTAGTTAAAATCTATTTTCATAGGTTTTTGGAAAAGCCCAATAGATATGTATAACTTGTAAAGGAGAAGATAAATTCTCTACATGCGTCGATTACTTGTTTTATTTAGAGCCCATCGACTCCTAATGTCCAGCGTCTGATATCTTTTAATACTCCGGCTCCAGCTCGGAAGATACTTGGTACTGGAGATTTTACCACTACAGAAAGTGGCATCTCTGATACCGGTCATGTAATATCAGATGTTGGGTCCGAAACGTCCGTCTAGGGGGTCCCGATCCTCCCTGCTGTAGATATATAGCTAAAGAGAGTGCTGTGGTGGCTGCTCCCCCTATTTCGGTATCTATTACTGAGGTAACTGGGGAATCAAGGGCTCTAAAGCATCTCACAGGTATTCCTCCGAAGAAGCATATCTTTGTTTCTCGACTTGCCCCTAATCTCACATCTGATGATGTTAAAGCCTACATTCAGGCCAAAATTCAAGCCGCAGATGTTTTGGTAGATAAGTTCAAATTTTCATATGAAAGGGATGTTGCCTCTTTTAAAGTTAGCGTCCCAGATAAAATCTTTAAAACAATTTGTTCAGAGCATTTCCGGAACATTTAATTGTTAAAGAATATGTTCCCAAAAAAAAACTCGCTCTCCTATTTATTTGCCTTCTATATCTTCTAACCCTTCAGGTCCCTCTACTTCTACTGTGGTGTCAAAAAACTAATGTCCCCCTTCTGCTTGCTTATCAAAATGTCCGTGGTCTTAATTCTAAATTAGCAAAACTGTTTGTTGACAGTATATCTTTCGATTTTCATGTTCTAGTTTTTACTGAGACGTGGTTAAAATCGGACATCTCAAATTCCACAATTTTTCCCGCTAAATACACCACTTATAGACGCGATCGCTCTTCTCGCGTTGGAGGAGGGGTTTTAATTGCTGTAGATTCCGGCCTCTCTTCGGATTTGATTCCCCTTGACATCGAGTTTATAAGTGTTAAAAATAACTTTTTCTACTTTTTCTGTTTTTATTACTTGCTCCTATATTCCTCCACGCTCTGATGCCACAGTTTACTCATCTCACCTTTCTGCCATCGAGTCGGTCTCCCTATTACTATCAAACAGCGACCTTTTGGTTGTTCTTGGAGATTTCAACTAATGCACTTTTTCCATCGAAATCCCATGATTTTATCGATGGACTTTATGAGTTGTCGTTGTCACAAGTCAATCCTATTCGGAACTCGACAAACAGCGCTCTTGATTTAATCTTTCTGTTGGATCCTCCCGGCAATGTTGCATCTAGAATCGACCCATTGGTGTTTCCTGAGGACCCCTTTCATCCTACAGTTGAACTTACTATCGATTTGCCTTCTTGTGTGTGCTCTGCTTCTTGAAATTCGACGGCTAAAACACGCTGTTTTCAAAAAGCAGATTTTTTGAAACTCAGTGATTTAACCAATTCAACCAATCCAGGTTACCTCTGGTGTACCCCAAGGTAGTCACTTGGGTCCATTGCTTTTTACACTCTTCATAAATGATCTCCCGTCAGTTTTGACTCACTCTCGTGTGCTTATGTACGCCGATGCTGTGAAACTATGTTTAACATATATGTTTTCGCTTTAATTTGAGCTGTTGGCATTTCATCTTTTAGTATTAAACCTTAACAGTTCCAAGTGTAAGGTTATAACATTTTACAGAAGCTCACCACAATTCTTTTCTTATATGATAAATAATGTCCCACTAGAGTGTTTGAATGATACAGTCAATGAGGTAAATGATCTTGGTGTAATCCTTGATCACCGACTTAAATTTGACTCTCATATAACGGCTACTGTTTGTAAGGCCAGGAGTATTCTTGGGTTTATTAAGCGCTGGTCGAAAGAATTTGATGATCCATATACAACGAAAATTTTGTACATTTCTCTTGTCCGTCCTATACTCGAGTACGGATCCTGTGTGTGGTCTCCGCAATATTCGACCCATCAAGATAGAATTGAATCTGTGCAAAAGCAGTTTTTATTGTTTGCTCTTCGTGGCTTAAACTGGAATCCTGAGGTCCGTTTACCATCATACTCTAGTAGGCTACTTTTGATTAACGTTCCCTCCCTCATTAACCGTAGAGTTATGCTTGGTGTTAATATTTATACATAGATTAATTAATGGTGAAATCGACTCATCTGAGTTGGTTGGCCAAATTAACCTCAACGTTCCTATTAGACCGACTCGCAATTTTATACCCCTATCACTAAATCGTTGTACCACTAACTATGCTTTGCATGAACCGTTTCGTGTTCTCTGTGCTGATTACAATAAACTCTACCGTGTAATCAACTCGGAAGCTTCTCTTCCTGCTTTAAAAACAACTATTTTAACCTATTTAACCCGTAGTTGATATTAGTTTATGTTTTTCCTCCGCGATTACGTGTCACCAGTTAGTGTCTCCGCCTCTCGGTCGGTTCGGTTACTATTTTATGCTACTATTTTGTCTAGGGTTCGCGCGTAACAAGCCGTGGCTTGGTGTCGCATGGGCCACTTGAACGTACTGCGCATTGTACGTCAACGTCCATATTTCTACATGTTGCATGCAGTTGTTCTGCACGCCACGTGTAGCTTTCTGATAAATTCCCAACAAATTGGGGTTTTTGTTTGTACGTAAGTGCTTTACAAAAACAATTGTGCATGCAGTCTGGGCATCTTTTATCTAACACCTTGTAAGATTGGGCTACAAATATAGGTTCAAATTTTATACTTACTTTCTCTTTTGACCCAGCAAAGATTTGAAGGTTTGAATTAGCTCCAGATACGAAGTGGGCGTTACATAATTATACCTATGTAATCTGGAAAAGAATTTCTCGGACAAAATCTGTGTTGAAGTATGGAATTCCATGCACATATCAATGGCTGTAGAACGTTCCAAATCGGTAAGATCTTCGGTGGCCAGAAAACGTGTGGACACAGCCAGCAAGGCATCCTCAGGCCAAGATTGAAACCAATCGATGGTACAGCAGTTGACAATGGAAGGAAATTTACGTATTCGATTGCGCAGAGCCTCGCCAATGGGTGACATCGCCAGCACAATATGCAGCTGATCTTTGCACGTCTAAACAAAAGTAAGAATCAAAATTAGTAAAATGTGAATACCACCCAGCTACACTTTAACTCCCACCGTAACAAAAAAGTTAAAAAGAGCCACGGGACTACCATCGGTTTGTACAGCCTTATCCCGCTGCTTATCGATCTGCGCCATTTTCTCCACCACCTCGATCTTCTCTTCGTTGGTAAACAGATTTGGTACCTCACCCGAGTTGAGCAGATTATTGATATCCTCCAGGAAAGACTCGTCTTTAATCTACAAAAGTTCTCAAAGAATTAGCCACCTGTCCTAAGTTCAAACAGTCCTTAGCCAATTATCACGCCCACCTGTACGTCCGTAAATAGAAAAACACCATGCATTTCGGATGACCCAATTTTGCGTAAAATCATTTTGATATCCTCATGGTACTCAACCGGACCATACAATCGAGTTATTTCCACTTGGAATAGCTCATAGTCGCATATATGCGAAGCCAATCGAGTCAAGCTCTGGCGTCCGGAGCCACCGACCCCAATGAGCAGAGCATGACTACGCGGCTGCTTTATGATGCGACATATGCGCGATAAATGTTCGATGGCAAAGCGGAAAAGCACCAGATTCATTGGTTTCTTCGACATATTATTGTACTCCACCAGATAGGCCTCGACCACGCTGCGTAACTCCTCCAGATCTTGCACTTCAACATAGTTTTTGGTATCCGCTTTCGGATTGGTAAAATCACAATAAATCAATTGCCGGAAATCTGATTCTTCCAGTTTCTTATTTTTGCCCGCAAAGCGTGCAAAGAGCCGCCCAGGATCAGAATTGAAACAGTTTTGCACGGTGGTGCAAATGTTATCAAAAAGCCAACCACGATCGGCATCTTCAACCAATCGATCACCATAGACACGTAACACCTCATGCACCCAGAGGCGTCTCATAGAGTTCATATCTTCCGTGGCTTCGGGTACGGATAGTAATACCCCCTGTATGACTCTGGAGAAGTCACGCAAGTTAAACAAATAATGTGATTTTGCCGGGGTGGGTAATAAATTCAGCTTGGCATCATTGTATATAGTAAGAGTGGCACTCACTATCTCATCTATGCAAGGATCAAACTCCTTGGAGAAGCCTCTAAAAAAGATTAAGAAAGTATTAGTAAATTGATCAGAATCACTTATGGCTAGCGTTCGTCAGATATCACTTGAAAAAAAATAATGCATCGAAAAGTCAATAGCCGATCTTTGCCCGTTGACTTTTTTGATAGGTGAAAAAAATCATTCATAACTTTAATGTTGACCCTATTTCTGGTGAACGTTTTTTGAAAATTTGTTGGAGAAAGTACCGTGTAAATAAATATCGTAAAATAAAACATTGCGATTATTTTTCTTTGAATAATATCAATATCTGATATTAAGCGCAAGGTTAAATATCACTGGTGATTCTATAAAATTTTTAATCAAACTATTACAGCTTCCGTCAAACGATCAGTTTCTTGTGTATCCATAATATAACAACGAGGGATTCGAAAAAATTGGCATAAAAAGTATTTACGACATTTTATTGGCATTATTTAAATTTCGGAAAAATTGGGCTATTCAATCTGCATTTCACAATTCATGAACTAAGGGAATAGTGTTTTTTTATAGGCCTTTACGTTTTTGTTTTATGGAATCTCGTTATAAGAATAGAAGATAACTTAAAAAGCTTTCAAGCTATTGCACAAAAGTAATATTATTTTATCTTCGTAAAAAGAAACAAGTAAGAAAGTAAAATTTTAATTGTCCTTATAGTGACTTTATTATAAATAAATACTGGTATCCTTCTGAGCATGGCAATTGAGGCCGTTAGCCCATACTTCCCTTAAGTGGTTCACAATACTCCATTTCCTGGTACTATCCTTGACTTCCCCGTTCGTCCCAAATTATCAAATCGCTCACCGGTAATAGTGCGTAAGAGAACCACTCGCAGGGAAATAACTATATAGATTAACATTAACGGTCCTACATAAATTAATTTAATATTCAAAAAATTAATTTGAAACTACAAAATGCAGAGTATCAAATTTATATTTTAGGTATTAATTTGATCCTAAAAAATATTCATTTTATACACAAAAGAATTCATTCAGTATGGAGTAGGGATGTCGAAATATCGATATCGAATACTTGTTGAATATATTTTTGGTGTGTATTTTTATAAGATTCGGCCACAAAAAGGGAGATTTTCTGAAAGCATTCTCTTGGATATTACTAGTATTACTGACATTACTAATATCCAAGAGAATGCGCTTAGGAAACCTTCATTTTTGTCCAAAAACCAAAAAAAAGTATTCATAAAAATATCGTCAAAAGTTATTCGATATCGATATTTCGACAACCCTAGTATGGAGTACTATTTTGATATGTTGGGTATCAAATTGATGATTTAGATATTAATTTGATCCTTTATAACTTACTTTCATGAGCCAAAGTATCATTTTGATTCTTGAAATATTTATTAAAAACTTAAAATAATTAATTTGAAACCTTATAATAAAGATTATCATTTCGATGGGTATCAAATTGATATTTTGGTTATTATTTTGATCCCTAAAATATTCATTTTATGTACAAAAGAATTCATTTCAACTTTCAAAATATGGGTATCAAATTGATGTTTTAGGTTTTATTTTTTTATATTTAATTGAATTTGTTTAAACACAAAAAAAAAGTATTATTTTGCTGTGATCGGTATCAAATAGATATTTTGGATATATTTTGCTACTTTATATATTTATTTGATAAGCAGCACTATTAATTTAAAACTGCACAATGAACAGTATCAAATTGATATTTCGGGTATTAATTTGATCCTGAAAATATTAACTATATAAGCAAAATCATACATATGAAACTACAAAATTTAAAAGTATCAATTTTGACATGGTGGGAATCAAATTGATATTTTGGTTATTAATTTGATCAACTTAATATATTGATATTGATAAGCAAAGTAATTAATTTGAAACTACAAAATTAAGTGTATTGAATTGATATATTTCCTATAATTACACTACAATGAAAACAATTTATTGAGCATTTGATTAAGCAGTTCTTTCTTTCATAAATAAATAAAAATAGAACACAAAATATATACAAGAAGACTTATTTTTCAAATGTGAGTTGGAGCAAAGTGAAGCTTTGATGATGTAGTTTTTGGCCACGCTTTTCTGCGAACAAGTGGGCTCCAGCATGGAGTGACAAAGAAATGTTACCGCGTTCTGTCAGTAGAGTCAAGGAACTCAGAACTCATTTTAACAGAGCCGTCAGGAGAGTTTCCACCAAGAGAGCCCTAGACCTCGGCTCTATGCTTTTATGCTTTGTCTTAAAGTGCCACGCTAAAAATAGTTAGTATGCTCCAAATATCTTGCTCAAATGTTTCAAATACTACAAAAGATTTTCGAACCCCACCACTTCTATTTCGCGCCAGGGTTGCCCTATTACATAGCCGTGCGTATAGGCCACTCGCTTCATTGCCTGGCCAAAGTATGCCTTTGTCCTTTCTTTTTGCAAAATCAAACACAACAACAATAATGTATGCGTCGTCTTCAGTGTAGATTTTGTAATTGGCGATGAATGATTTCGTGTTCATCAGACAGCTACTAGGATTTCTATTTCTGGACACCTCTGTTTGAGCCACAATAGCAAAATATTGCCGGATCAAAATTATTATTATTGTTTTACAGCTTTTTTTTGTTGTGCTAGTATAGATTGTTGCACACGATAGTAGAATGATAAGCTCAAAAAAGCAAACAGCAACATGCTACTTTATGTCCCCTCTCATACTTTTGGCTTGGGAAAGCAGCTTTCAGTATGCTACCGAGTGTCTTTACCAGACAGTGAACTCATTTAATGATAAAGATTAAGGGTCGGCGATGAAAGACCGGCAGCTTGAACAGTTTGATAAAAAATCATTGATTCACTTGTGATAAAAAATATAAGTGATATTTACCAATTTCAGATAAATCAAATGCAAATTTTTTTTTCAATGTCTGACTAATTCTTCAATGATATTTAAATAATAGACCTGTCCATACTCACCGCGTATCCAAATGCCAAAGCACTATCTTACTAAAAATGGTAGTCATAATTTCATTATTGAAATCATCTATGGATACCACATTGAAGAAACGCTGAAAGCGTGGCGTCACCGTATTACCCGTCGAGGGCGGCCCCATGGCCACAATCATTTGTAGATCAATCAACTTCATGGGCACTATATTTTTGCGATCATACCACATCATATGGTCGAGCATCATGCGTAATAGCTCTATCGGAGGTTGTGCCCCATAGTTCTCTTTCAATGGCATGGACACATCATCCACAAATATGACAAAACGATTATTGAGCGGAGGACCAAATACGCCTTTACGCCGTTTGTCCAATTTAGACATGATAATGTCCTGTGTTTGATTCGCCGACGTTTGGGCAGAGAAACTGATGAGCAGCGGTTTGTAAGTATTCAAATCCATTCTCTTCAACATATAATCTATGACATAGACACTCTTGCCCGTGCCGGTGGGTCCCACCAGCATCAGTGGTTTACCATGACGCACCAATAGATCCAGTATAGCGGCTATGCGTACACTCTCATTCGTTTGTATTATAATCTGATTAACAGGTATGTCACGGGGTATGGGAGCAGCCGTGTTAACATCATCTTGCCATGGCTTCCATTTGCCTTTACCCTCTTTAATGTAACGATAATCAAAGACCGAACCATTCTTGGGTATGGGGAATATAAACGGTTTGGTCAATGGATCAACATGAAGATCCTCGGGCACACCATATGTATCGTAAAGAGTTTGGGGGAAAGTCTTCTCCATTAAAGCGCGAAATATAATGTTGAACTTCTCTCGACTTTCGGCATCCAGAGAGCCACCCAGCGACCAAATGGCCGAGAATAAAAATATGCCCTCTATTTGTGCACGAAAGTCCAAGTCCGATATATTTGCCACATATTTCTCGTCCTTGAAGTCATCAATGAAACATTCAAAGAAATTCATCAGGCTAACCATTAAATTGGTGTCCGAGGTGGGTGAGATCTCCTTCAAGCTTTTTCGCACCACAAACAACAGCAGGGGACAGAATCGCGTTATCATGGTAGCGATCAATTGTTTGCTCACACTGTGAAAAGCAGGTGGTAGGGTGTTCTTCCAGGAGGTCACCAACGGTTCCCAACCCAACGAGCTGGGCTCCAAATAGATCATGCCACAACGCGACACGGTAGCTGGTGAGGCCACCTCCAAATCCATGGGCTCAAATATCAAATTGGTGGTATTCGATAATTGTATAATTTCACCCGACATGAGGCAAAGCTTCTTGTTGTCATCCAACACCGTGTTCATGTTCTCAATCCAAATTGCATCCACTGGGCCATCGAAAATAAGCCACTTGCGATCTGGGGTATCGGATACAGCAAATATGCGATAATTAACGGCCAAAATACCATCACTCCATTCATGTGAAACAGCATCAAATTGACCATAGAGCTGTCCCATGGTAATGGCCTTGGGATTGATGACAGTGTAGATAGCGCGATTTTCCGAACCATCCTAGTTAAATTAAAAATAAAATTATATTTAAAAAGGAGCTTAAATTAGTTAGTATTAGACCGCAGAATATATGGAAAATCACATTTTGAATGCAGACCAGAGTTTTTTAAACGAGAAGGCCAAGCTAACTTCGTCTTTGCCGAAGTTTTTATACCCTTGCAAATGATTTAATACATCAGAGTTTAAGAACGCCAGCATTAAAACAAACTATTTTTCTAAATAAAACCCACTTTTCGACCGATAGTTCCTATGACAGCTATAGAATATAGTCATCCGATTTTGACAAAAACTTCCAAATCTATGTGAAAGCGTATAATATTAATAATCGCTGAAGTGAGATACGTTAACATTAAAAACAAAAAAATTTTTCTCATAAAAACCCACTTTTCGACCGATAGTTCCTATGGCAGCTATAAGATATAGTCATCCGATTTTGACAAAAACTTCCAAATCTATGTGAAAGCGTATAATATTAATAACACTGTGATGGGTTTTAAAAAAAAAAAAAAAAGACAAGACTAAACTCGACGGTTTCCCCCTATTTCGGGTCCTACGAATCGAACTGCATCATTACTTTTTTGAGTTACAATCATGGTTTTATATAAAATTTTTGTGTTTTTCATCAAAGTGGCCCATTGTAAGAGAAGGCACATTTTTCTTGCTCTAACTTTTTAAATGTTGACTTTTTTGGTAAACTTTCTTTGGCAAAGCTTCTCAGAATAAGTCCGTCTTTAAGTTCTTAGCTGACTGTAAACCCCAAAATCAATGTTTTGGGTGTCCTTATAGCCAATATGTCGAAAAAACTGAAACTTAACCCATTGTTTTAAATGTTTTTTCCCTCACGTTTCGTCAATATTTTAATTTACCCTTTGATACTTATACATTAAGTGACATCTTGTAATAGTAAGAAACTTAAGCAAAGACAACGATCTGAGCAAACTAACCATTAGAAAAAAAAACTTAACAAAATTTGTATTTTTTAAAAAAGCTACACTAACAATAGTTTATAACGGTCATAACGGAGTTCCAGGCAATTTTTTCATTTGGCCTTAAAAGTTCTCCGAATTTTGCGTTCTTCATAAGTTTTCTTATATCGGGGCCATTGAGAACACCTGAAAATAATGTTATGTGGATTTAGTTCTATTTGTGTGCTGAAAAAAGACTTAAAATACCTTCTATTATTTTCTTGGAAATATTTCTGTCAAACATTTAAAAGCTTCGCCATCTCGATTTATTGCTTATATGAAATTTTCGACAATTCCCAATTTTATGTGCAGTGTTGGTAGCAAAATGTTATTAGCACCAGCTGATACCAATCAGCGGAATATGGATAACATTTGCCTCATTTAAATCAAATTCTGTGCGAAGCTTCCAATCACGCATTCTATATTGGTTTCCGCGATACCTTGTGTCCTAATGATAAATAAAGCACATATTTTTTGTGTATCCTGTCTGCAAACCAGTAAGCAAGGCGATAACTTTTAAATCCGCACATATCTTCCATTGATGCTGCTGATACTGAACTCTGTCCAAAATTAATTTCATTGCTTCGTGTGTTTCCATTGTGTTGGAGCTTATGGCGATTGGAACCGGATTTTTTGTGTTGTCCACATACAGCAATACTGCTTTCAAACTATTTTTCGACGATTCAATAAACAAGCGCCATTGCTCTGGTTTGTACTTACAGTTCATGTATTGCATAAGACCTGGAATATTTTTACAATACGAAAAAGTATTGTCGCCATTAACCTCAAATAAATCTAAAAGCTCCTCCTGTCTTTTGCGGTATCCATACACCTTAACATCTTTAGACAATATATTTACCGATCGAAGATGATGTGCTAAGCAAATCGCTTGTCTTTGCGATAATTTCAGCTGTCGTACCATCGTATTCAAACGAGCTTGGGAAATCTCCAAGTGACGACATGGGCTTTCAACTTCGGTTGGGTTATACATTGAGTGTAGATCTTTAGGTTCGGTGGCAAATGTTGGCGAAATATATCTCTCAGCTGGACTTGGACATCTTGGTATCGGAACATTTTCTGAGTGAGATACTGGTAGCTGTGCATATTGAACACATTTGTAAACTTTTTTAAAAAATACAAATTTTGTTAAGTTTTTTTTTCTAATGGTTAGTTTGCTCAGAACGTTGTCTTTGTTTAAGTTTCTTACTAATTTAAGATGTCACTTAATGTATAAGTATAAAAGGGTAAATTAAAATATTGACGAAACGGGAGGGAAAAAACATTTTAAAAATGGGTTAAATTTCAGTTTTTTCGAAATATTGGCTATAGGGACACCCAAAAACATTGATTTTGGGGCTTACAGTCATCTAAGAACTTAAAGACGGACTTATTCTGAGAAGCTTTGCCAAAGAAAGTTTACCAAAAAAGTCAACATTTAAAAAGTTAGAGAGCGAAGAAAAATGTGCCTTCTCTTACACACTTCAAAACAATGGGAACTCAAAAACTCAAAAAAGTAATGATGCAGTTCGATTCGTAGGACCGGAAATAGGGGGAAACCGTCGAGTTTGGTCTTGTCTTTTTTTTGACGATCACAGTGTAATCGCTGAAGTGAGACACGTTAACATTAAAAACAAAAAAGTTTTTCTCACAAAGACCCACTTTTCGACCGATAGTTCCTATGGCAGCTATAAGATATAGTCATCCGATCCGGTCGGTTCCGACATATTAGCAGTGTGCAGTAAAAAGAAGACTCTGTGCAAAGTTTCAGCTCGATAGCTTTAAAACTGAGAGACTAGTTTGCGTAGAAACAGACAGACAGACGGACAGACAGACGGACAGACGGACGGACAAAGCTCAATCGACTCAGCTCGTCACCCTGATCAAGAATATATATAGTTTATAGGGTCGGAAATGAATATTTCTATGCGTTGCAAACTTCTGGGCAAAATTATAATACCCTTTGCAAGGGTATAAAAAGAATCTATTGTTGCTTTTGAGTGGTCCACTGCTGCAAGCAGTGGCATATTCCTTACCAAGAGCTGCAGGAGTACGATGCAGAACTGAAGAGTGACGTTCTTAGGGCATTGTTTTAGAGGTTTCGGCTCTGTCAGACGGGAGAGAATGCCAGAGATGTGGTAGTACCATGCTCACCGGAAAGAGAGTTTTAATTATGTTGTGGAGAGAGAATCCGTCACTTGCCGGAGGACTCCTACCTATCTATCTATCTACCTCTATGGGTTGCGACAGATTTGCTCGGACCACTGCCGAACGACGAATACATTCTAGTGCTGATCGACTACTATTCAATACATATTCAGTAGGCTTGGGTTTCCAAAACAGCTAAGAACTGATAACTGAAGACAATTTATTAGTAAGGAATTTGAGGAATACTGCAGAGTTAATGGCATACAACAGTTAAAAACACCACCATACTGGCTACAAGCGAACGGGGAACTGAAACGGATGAACCGCACTCTGGTGAAGCGGTTGAAAATCCAATACTCCAAAAAGGGAAACTATAAGAAATCACTTCAAGAATTTGTTCTGATGTACAATGTGACACCACACAGCACTACCGGTAGCTCGCCAACAGAACTAATGTTCAACCGGGTAATTCGGGATAAGATCCAGGAATTCAGGATGTGGTGGGGGAATACTCTGACTCGGCAGAAAGAGATCAAGATTTGATTCACAAACAAAGTGGGAAGCTGATCGCGGACAAAAGTAGAGGGACAAAGAAAAGTACCGTAGAGGTGGAGGCCAGAACTTACTCCGAACTTTGACACAAAGGAATATGAGGTCACGGAGATTGACGGGAACATCGTGAAGTTGTCCGATGGGCAATGCACAGTGACGCGAAACGTGAGACATGTAAATAAGATACCGGCAAGGACCGTAGCCTGCAGAACGGGAGACCGGGACAAGCAAGAGGAATAATACATATAGCTTGGTTGGGTTTTATCTGGGTTTTATCTGGGTTTCCCCAATCCATTCAACAAATGTTGAGCTATAGACTGGTCCCAGAAGAGTAGCAAACGGAAAGAAGAAATAACTATGCAAGGCAAGTTCAAGGTTCTCGGCCTAACAATAAGGGAGGGATGTAGGAGCCTGTGCCTTGTATGTCATACCCATCGACCAGGCTGTCGATTGTGTATAAAGTAGATGTTAGTTGATTCGTGGACTTCGAGCGAGAGCTAACTAAATGGCGCTGCGAAATAAGGCCCCAATGAAATAAGGCCCAAAAAAAAAATGAAATAAGGCCCCAAAAATTTATATGGAAAACAACGATTTTTCCCAAATTTTGGGTGTTATTTCATTTTTTTGGGGCATTATTTCCTAAATGAAATTTCAAAATGAAATAAGTCCCCAAAAGAAGAAATGAAATAAGACCGCAAAAATTTTTTTGGGGCCTTATTTCATTTTTATCAGGAAATAAGACGTCACTTTTTAATATGATTTTTTAGGATATTATTTAATTTTCTTATTTTTGATAAAATATGAAAAAATCCAAAAACTTTAATAACGCTTAATTTTCTTATCTGCAGGTATTCTTAGACAAAGTAATTGATGCGCAGAGTTTTTGTACAGGTGTGAAAAGTAACGTTTTAAAAACGTGATAAGCTTTAGAGTCTGTTGATCAGTTGAAAATAAAATAACAAAAAATAAGTTTAAACATAAAATAAAAGTTAAAATTATGGAGTGCAGAAAAATTGTTGGACTCTGCGTAGACTGGAAGTTTGGTTTACGTAAAAGAACAGAAAATTTTATATAAGCTTAAATTTAATTAATAATAAAAAAAATGTATCAATCTGAGCGCCGCAGGCGAAAATTTATTTCATTTAGTGGGGCCTTATTACATAATTTAAATTGGGGTATTATTTCATATGAAATAACACCCCAAATTTGGGGCCTTATTTCATTTTATCGTTTGGGGACTTATTTCATTGGGGACTTATTGCCTGCAGCCTAACTAAATACATTCCGAGAGCTACCTATAATCCGAAAGTATTGTGCACATTTACTGGCGGGCGCGGGTCGTTACACATACCGTTTAAGGAAACGAGGGCAAAAACCTGTTCAGAAAATAAGTTTCCTATTACTTAAAATAAGAACAAGATGTTGTCAAAATTCTTGCCGACTTGATGACAAACTTTTTACAGGAAAATTTGTACTGACTTAGGAAGAATTAAGAAATTAATTTTTATTACTTAATACCACTTTAAGAACTGCGTAATTTCACTGACATGTTGACTGATTGAAAAAAATAGTTTTGATGTTTTGTGAGCGCTTGTTCGCTGCTTTAAAATTTTCGGATCAGAATTTTAAGTGAAGTGGTGCATCTCCATATTATATTGTCTTTGCCATAACCAAATAAAAAGGAATTAAAGGCACATTGACACGTTAGATGGCGACTGCCTTATAGAGCAAGTCCTGAAATGTATAAATGTAAGCCGGCACGGGTTACCGTGGTCTTGCCTTCTTAAAATTTTATTTCTAACTGTTTCGACTTAAAGTAAAAAATTTAGAGGGTAAGCGTAAAAAAAACCACTTTGATTTTTTTTGGGACACCCTAATATATATATGACTATTATTTTTACGTCGCAATCACTCACCTTTTTTTCCATGCATTCCAAAGCCTCAGCCAATATTCGATATGTTGTAGATTTACCACCAAATGGATAACCCACCAGCATAAGTCCATGACGCACCACAATCATCTCATACAGCTGCCCAGTGGAACACATTAGCCAACAGCTCAGCTACATATAGAAGCCCTTGGCCAGTACTCACCTGCTGCACCTTTTCCAATACAAACGGCGTACACTGTTTATTCTGTTTATCGCATGCCCATTGGACGCACTCATTAAACAGCACATAGTCAGCCTCAGGCAATGTGACACCCGGAAATAGATCAGAGGTAATGCCCTGGAACAGTGGTATATCCTGGTTCAAGAACTTGGGTAAATTTACATCTTTGATAGAGCGCAAAACAAGTATATCCTCATTTTCATCACGATAGCGCAACTTTAAGGCACCAGCGGCTTTCAACACCGATTTCACAGCTCTCATACCATAATCGTAATGACATTGGGTGCTCAATTGCTCCGAGCACAAACGATAGGTGGCCACTATTTTGACAGACAAGGGCTTGGCGGTTAGGAAGCCGTAAGAGTAAAGTTCGATTTCCGAGATTAGGGCATAGTCGGGCACCATCATGGCCACAGAACGGAACAGGGCCTGGTATAAATAAAGTTATTGAAAATCAAACAAATCTGAATTCTCAAAGTGCGTAAAGCGTACAACTGAACGCTCTTACCCAACACTATTCCGCAGCAACCTGATAAGACCTTACCTTAAGATTATCGGGCAATTCAGATCGTCCTGCATAACCTGGATTCATTGTTATAAACACCGCGCACGTTGGATCCAATGTCAGGGTAGTACCCTCAAACACCAACGTAGGACTACCCGAGTTAATACCACGCTGTATGGTTAAGATTTGCTGAGCCACCACAGACAGTACCTCCAAGTCAATGCGATTAAACTCATCAAAGCAGGACCAAGCCCCACAAGAGGCCAAACCCTTGAAAAACTTGCCCAAAGCAAGATAATCCAAGCCATCTGAACAATTGAACACCACACATTGCTTGGCCACCGCTTTGGCCAGATCCTTGGTGGTCTCTGTCTTGCCAGTGCCCGCAGGCCCTTCCGGCGCGCCACCCAAATGCAAATTCAAGGCCGCAAACAAAGTGCGATAGCAGCGATCTGTCAAAGGGGTGACCACCAGACGCGTGGTATTACCCAAGTACTCATATCCGTAGGGCAAGGAGCAGTTAATCATGCGTGTATCCAGATTATTGTCCTCCCAGTAATAGCGCAGTTGGCACAACCATTGGAAATCCTGTAAATCGTCCACTTCCTTGGCCACTATGTCGGCCAGCACATCGCGTGCATGCACATCCAATACCACCAAAGCTCCCAGTGTAATGCGATTTTGTGTATTCAAATCTCCCCGTACCAGATCCACAATCTTATTGATCTGTTGTATGCACTTCTGCAAATATTTCGCCAAACTCTCTTTGGGCGTTGGGCTCTCAAAGCATTCGGTAATCTCCAATGTCCAGTATGTCAACGAAATGGACTGCACACATTGTCCTGGCCAAGCTAAGACCCAAGAATGACGCACCATCTTGAGATAGCTGTAAAAGGCTTCCGATATCTTGTGATGTATGCTCTTCTTCATATCTATTTCCAATTCCAAAAGCCATTTCTCCACTTGCCCTCTAGCCTTGGCCGTTGAAATGACGTCCACCAAGGTCACCTCCTCACGTTCCGAAGAACGCATAGCTGTCACATCCAACTCTTCAGTGAAATTGAGTGTTGCAATACCCTCGAAGCATTTCTTGAGATGCGGCTGCACACGAGTAGGATCTTTGGTCTCCGATAGAATTTCCAATAGTTCATCATTGGACAAGAAGAAGAAACGCGGGAAATACAAGCGTTTTTTCTCCAAATAAGCATTGAGACCCTTTTGGATGATTTCCAGCAAACTGTAGGCCTTCTTCAGTTTGTCATTCATTTTGTCGATTTGCACCACGGTCATGACGCGTGGATCTGAGGCCACTTGCTTCATCAGCTCTTTCCATATCTGCAAAAAGAACAATAAACCTTAAACAATACAAGCAGCTGAAGAGATGTGAAGCATACCTTATCCACAGCACTGAAACGCCGACCTTCTTCGGGCATCTGCTGCTGTATGTCCGGACTACTGAATATGGGCTCCAAATACATCCAGGTGGCTTGGACGCGTAACCATTCATCCAATATCTCCTGCAACAGCATAAGCTTAGCCTCCCATTTACTGCAAAAGGACGACAATGAGGATGAAATGAGTTGAGATTGGTTATATAGAACGTATTTGACATGGACGGCTATGACAAGCGTGAAAAGTGCTTCATATCTCTTAAAGGTACGAACCATCTATCAACCAAATACTTGCAATTGTTTGAAATGAAAACGAATGAATATTTTTCAAAACTTTCTTCTTTTTAAGCTAAGTAATTTTATTGTCATCTAGCAAAATTCTCTGATTTTGGACATTTCAATCTTCACCATAAGTTTGTTTACCCGTTATCTTGATAATCTAAACTTATTATAAAATTTTGCAAATTTGGGGATTTTTTCCATTTACCCAAATTCATGTCAATAAGAACTCATATACGAATTTTTAAAATTTCTAATATTTTTAGACCGACACCCTTCTTTTTACACTTCTTCAAATGCTAACCATCAAATCTTCGGTATAATATAAACTCATAAAATTCATCATTTGTATTTTGCCACAAAATTTTGAATTTTTTTAAAACCGATTGACCGACACCATTTCTTGCCATCTTCATGATGGTCTAAGAAATTCATAAAATTTTGCAATTTTTACCTGTCAATTTACTCGTCTCATTTACGCGTCTACCCTTGCGATCCATCAATCTTCATGAAACCCGAAACTTATAAAAAGCAGCAAGTTTCGTGATTTTGTATACCATTCAGCCTACAATCAGGTATACTGCTGCTATCTATAATATCTACTGCTATAATATAACATTGGAAATTATTCGCAACCTATACAGCGAGAATCGCACTGCCATGTGGAACGGAAAATCAGTGTCAGAGTAGTTTAAGACCAATACAGGTCTGAAACAAGATTGCCTCCTCAGTCCATTGCTTTTCTCGCTGTTTGTGGATAATATCACGGAAATTCTGCTTGGAGGTGTGAAAATCAGAGCATATATTGTCAAGGTACTCATGTAAGCAGATGACATGGTGCTTCTGCCGGACAGCCTCGGAAGCTGCAAGAAATGATCAACCGCACTCATGAATACTGTGTCACATGGAATTTGGAATGGAATCTCGACAAATCGAAAAAAAATGTGCGAGAAAGATGCAAGAGGACGACTGTCATGAAATTAGAAGTGGACTCTAAACGGCTCAGAAATTGAAGTGGTCAAGAAGTACAGATATCTGGGAGTGGTATTAACTCCATCAATGAGATTCGCCAAACATGTGACAAAAACTCAAAGATGCCAGACTTGCTATCAACAGCACATGGACTTCCTTCATAACAAAAAAGAATGTAAAAAGCAGCGCAAAGTTCAAAGTCTTTGAAGCAACATCGCGATCCATAATGTGCTACGCCGCTCAAGTATGGGGACACACTCAATATGAAGATGTAGAAAAATTGTTGTTGGGATTTATAAAGCGATTGTTTAGACTTCCAATGAACACGCCAAACCATGCCATCATTTTCGAAACTGGACTATCTCCAGTTTATGCACGACACTGCTCCTTATAGGGGTGACCATAACACGCAACGCACTTACGCAAAAATTTAAAGCTATATGAGGAGGACCATGAACATGGAAGCGCACCGAAGAGTGTTCATTATGCAATATGAGAGAAAGAGAAGATACGCTTCACTTTAAGGCCTGTATCCAGCACTGCGGAAAATTCACGCCAGGAATTTGTTATTTATTTCTTGTGTGTGTGGAACATAACTTAAACAGTGTGACCATGTACCTAAAAGGTGGAAGGTCACTCTGATCAATCAGCTGTTAAGCACTGTTAATTATTTGAATTTAAGTAAGCCTCGTAGCGGTGCATCTGGGCGATCCCTTTACAGGGTACGGCATGCTCAACTGCCCTCAAGAAACAAGTCTTCTATGTAAGGTCCTTGGTATGTGAGGCAGGCCATTATGGCCTCCAATAGATTTGCCAATGATCTGGCGACACACAGATTAAGAAGGCATCTTAACGGACGACATCTCTCCGACCTTTGTGTCTATGGAAAGCATCCGTCTGGCGGCCTCATCAATTTGGCATGAGGGTGCCTTTGAAACCATCCTCTACCAATCTTTGCACGCTGATGGTTCCCCAGCCAGATGACAGCTCATAAAAAAATATAAAAGCATTCCCCCCAAAATTTTCGCTCATCACATCCAAAAAATAATTGCTTGGTTCCTCCATCCACACACCTATCTCCAACTTCATAAAACGTGATTCGTGCGCTGTGATCCAGCAAGGTAAACTTAAACTCTGCCATTTTTATATATTTGCGATCCACACACGTAATCTTAAAATACCCATTTATTGAAAAGTCATATTATCGCAACTAATTTAACATAATAAAATGATAATAAAAAAATGCGTTAACTTTTCCACTATGTTAAACTACATACATTTTAATTTGTTTATTTTTTCTATCAAATCTTTATGGTCGGAGCAACAATTTACAAATAAATGATAATGCCACTTCCTCTGTACACTACACTACTGCTATCTAGCAAATCTTTCGCAATATATTTTGGACTGTCCAATCTAAACCTCTTTTGTAAATACTACTTATTTGTCAAATTTTGTGGTTTTTGGTCTACACTTCTTATACATATATGCGTCTTTAATTGCAGTTGTCAAAAAAGTCACCATCCCACTCTTGATTATGTTCGCAAATTCGCTGAGAACTATGTTAAAAATAATCATTTGGAATATTTTGAATCCAATATTGATTCCAATTACCATGAATTCATGGGATATTTAGCGCTTTCGTTATCGCCAAAAAAAGTTTCAACCTGACTTAGCTCTGAGGGCAAACCTTCCCGGGCAAGCGTCCAACCTTACCCCAAAGTATCATCACTATCGAAAATTTAGCAAATTTCGCGGTTTTTTGACCATTTTCCGCCCATTTTTTTAACTCGGACACACTCCAGGGCAAGCGTCCAAACAATCCCCAAAGTTTCATTATAAACAGATGAACGGTATAACATAGCAAAGAATAACCAATTCGATAGAACATATATACAAAATTCTATCACATGGACCAAATTAATCCTTAGTAGTGCCCGATTATTTGACTCGTCAAATATAACCCAACTACTTACAGTATATCCGCCTCGAATGGTTTAATATATGGTGAGCTCTTCATTGTTTGAGTCTTAATAATTTGATCGTCCAGCAGTATTTGTATATCATCCACGGCCGACAGCTTGAACGTACCAGAATCCCTGTAATAGAAATGTTTCATTTAAATAATCACGCTTAACTCATATTCAACCAGTAGACTTACCTGTAGGGTGAAATGGTAAACTCCACACCTTCCCATTCATTGACCATTTTGGCCATGGCCTTCTCCAAATTGTTCTCTTTGGTGGCACTTTCAGAAATGGCCTCAAATTTGGGCACATACTCATCCAACTGATATTCAATAATCTTCTCGAGCGTCAACTCAGGTGACACCTTAATAGGGAAACCAATAATCTCGGATACTTGCTCCCAATGGCGAGCCTTCATTCCAGGATTGCCCAAAGTATTTATTATAGGCATATGCTCACGGAATGCCTCGATCTGATCTTTGACATCCAAAATTAATTGCATTGTGGTGGGATGATCGCCCATTTGCTTTTCCAGCTTTTGAACAATACGATAGAAGTTCGAGACATCCGTGTCAATCTCATCGGGATCAAAGGATCCCACCTGTGAATGCATCCACAAATCATATTTATCCATAAAGTCTTGACCCGCATCGAAGAGGGTCTTGTACGGTTTTAACTGATCGTGAGCCTTTTTACGCATGGGATATTGCGAGAGATCCCAACCGTAGGCGGTTTCCTCTTCATTAATCTGATCTATAGTTTCCATGGCCTGCACCAAACGCTGATCCAAGACATTGGCACGTTTCTTATATCTCTGCAGCTGCTTGATATCACCCCAGGTATCATAGGTCTGAACCTGTTCATAGTAGTTCTGCAACTCACGACGAAACATGTCGATGCGTTTCTTCAATAGTTCCTGATACTCAATCATCTTTTCGGCTATGATGGCGCGATGTTGTTCAAATACCGAGGGTAGTTTCAAATACCATTGGAAGGAGTTGCTATTGTTTTTGATCTCCAATGGTGAATACAAAGTATGATCCATTAGCCACAGTATTTCGCCCATATTAACCTTAAGTCGTGCCTCCATTTCGGGCACTAGATTTTCCTCAGCATGCACCACATAAGCCTTCAATTCCATCAGCTCTGCGGTATCCTTGGGCACAGTGAGGGCCTTCTTTGCTATGGCATCATATTCCTTGCCCAATCTAGAGATTCTCGACTGCTGATCAGCCACCATACGTGAAAGCAAATCAGTTTGCAGTTGCCTGGCCAAAGTTTCCAAATGCTTGATAAACTTATCCCTATGAAACTCATAGAGACCCATGCGTATAATGCCCCAAACCTCTTTGGCAATACGATCTTCCTTTTTACGATATTCATAGACCATATCGGCATACTGTTCGAAAGTAGCATCGCTTTCCATAAATACACCCACCCTCTCCGCATCAATGCCGTTGATGAGATCGATGAAAGCATCGAAATCCTGCAGACGTAGCTCTGGTCCTATACGTTGCTCTTCCAACATGGAACAGACACGATTCTTGGTCTCCTGAATTATGGAATCGGGTACAGCTGGTGTAAGGGAAAGTTTCTTCGATATTTTCAAGTCCGTATAGAGTTTACTTTCAATGCGTGGCAGCGATTGTATGCCTATTACTATGGAATCAATGACGCGAAGAAGTTCGCTTTGGATTTTCGAGAAGCCTGGATTAAAGCTAATGGTGTCTTCATCGGTTAATAAAACAGAGATTTCAAAACCCGGATTGGAGTGCTAAAAAAGGCAGCAAATGGATAAGTAATATAAATATCAAATTGGCTTTATAAGACCAAAGGGTAAAACACATTCGTCATACTCCCTTGGCCTAAGTAAGTGGTAGAAGAAGTGGAAGTAATAAAAGTTATAAGAAGTAAGTATTTAGTTAAAGTTTTGAAAGAAAAACCACATTTAATTAGATGTTCCGAGGTAATATTCTGATACCAAAGACGATGACTCTTTTGAAGCGAGAAGCGGAATAGCAAATCAAGTATCTACAAATATTTAGAAAATTTCTGTTTTTCATAGACTTCTAAGCTGCTTTTGATACCGTCAACAGAAAAAGTCTCTTGTATAAATTGGGCAATATTGGAATATCCACAAAAATACTCAATATACTAAAAGGCTTATATTCTGATAATAAAACGGCAGTGTGGGATGGAAGTGCTCTGTCTCAATGGTTTGATACGAATCTGGGAGTTAAGCAAGGGTGTTTGGTTAGCACTCTATGTAAATGACATTGCAGAAGATCTTCTTTGTCTTCTTTGCCAAAATACTAATGTATGTCCTATTCGCAGACAGCCCAGAAATGCTTCAGTCGATGATAGACGCAACATATAGATATTGCCGAAAATGGGATCTCAAGATTAATAGCACAAAGCCGAAAGAAGTAGATCGGGCAAGAGACGACTGGCGCACGACGAACATTGGAGCCTCAACGGAACTCCGCTAGACCGAGTAACGGAGTACAAATATCTCGGCATAACAGTCACGCATAACATGTCATTTCATAAGCACCTACAGCAAAAGTTGCGAGATTCCAAAGCCGCTATAAACAGCACGTGGAAAACGCTTTTTAGCAAAAAAAAAATGTAAGCGCCAGTACAAAATACAGAATGTTTCAAGCCACGGCAAAATCAATAATGTGCTACGGAGCGGAAGTCTGGGGTTACACCAAATTTGAAGAAGTTGAAAAACTTCTGAGGTATTTTGTAAAAAGAGCATTCTATCTTCCTCAGAACACTCCCACATACGCAATACATTTGGAGACAGGTCTATCGGAGCTTTATGAGTACACACTAATGCGGCACTTTCGATACGTGAGCAAAGTCCTATCACTACCACGGCACTGACTACCCTTTATTGCGGCAAACTTTCTGGTGGAAACCAAGTCGCAATGTATTCATGTATGTGAAAACCTATCGCAGGAGTATAGTATTGGCTTGGATAGCGCAAAGAGTCTTGCTTCTGGCAATGTATAATAAAACCCGAACAAATTTTGAAATGTCAGCACGCCAAAGCCTAACTCGGTACAGCTATAGACAATTGAACCTGAATCTCAAGGAGCTTAACTACTTCCAAGACCAGTATGACACAGCCACGATCTCAGCTATTTTCAAGGCCAGAACGGAGATGATAAGCCTGAACTATTCCCCACACAGGCATAACACAACTGAGATATGCAGTCTCTGTAACCTTGGAGAACGGGAAGATGTCATCCACTTTTGCGCAAAATGTCCTATTTTCCGGGAGCACCGACTGCTTGCATGGAACAAACCAGCTCTAACAAACGAGGAGATCCAACTTGTATTAAATGGCCAGGACTGGAACAGATTAGCTACATACGTCAAAGAGGCAACGCGTTACAGAACTAGCATAATAAGCGGGGACTTTTAGATAAAAGGGGGCTGGCGGGTTTTCTTCTGGGTGGAAGATCCACTATCTCGCGACGAGCGGGGCAGGTGGGTGAAGTAGCCCTACGAAAACTCAAATTAGCGAACTTATAGCTATACCCCTATATGTATCTTTATGTAATATATTTTATAATTTATATATATACCGTACTATAAATCATCTTAATTTATGTAATAGGCAGACGGTTTTGGCTAAGCCAAGCTTTTTTAAATGTGCTTTAGTATTGTTACTCGAATGAATTTAAAAATGGATAGATAAACCAAATAAAAGAACTACTACTACTCTACAAATTTGAAACATTAGCTTCATCTTTTAAAAATTTTTGAATTAGTGTGTTCTCCTTAATGGTTTTAATTCTCTCTAAAAATAATTTTTTTTTTAAATTTAAGCTTAGCATTTTACGGATCGCCGGGCAGTTTTTTCATCATTATATTTTGTGGTTTCTGTATAACGAGAAAACCAGTTTATTGATTGCATAGTTTGCATGTTTCTTATGATTCATTAACCGCTTTGTACCATCAGAAAGATTTTAGATAGCGAAAGAATATGTGATCTAAAGTCACTTTTTCCAAAAAAATTAAGCAAATTTAATGTCAAAATGAGAAAAATTGAGCTACACGGCCGTGATACCAAATTAGCCAATTGAGTTATTAGTAAATTAAGATTAGCGTAGACCAGTTTAATTTGATTGTTTTGCTATTAAAATTCGAAAATAAAGTTTTTTAAGCACTTTTAGTGGGGGGTATAGTTAAGGATTTGCCAAGAATAGCACTGCTTTAAACGAAGACTGTATTGGTGTGCGAAAAGAAAGCGACACAAACCACCTCTAACCTAATTCATCGACCTCTGGCCAGCAACTGAAAAGTTGTTTCCTTTCTTGGCAGAAGCCTCGGCATGCGTTCCGCCAGTGTCGGTGTCCCAGTGGGCCAGACGTGGCATTCGCCGGTCTAGGTACTCCCCAATCCTTTGAATTAAAAAACACGTTTATAATTTTTACCCTTAAATACGTCGCTAAAGTGGAGAATCATTATTCAAATCTAAGGGGCTCATTCAAGTCTTCAACTGATGGTTTAGTGCAGTGGTCCCCAAAATGCCAAAAGCCTATCCATGGGATAGTAACTCATTATTCTGCATGCGTCGCAGCCGACACACGCATAGAGAGAGAGAAAATACGTGTTTTCTATAAATAGCACGCGCAGCGGCTTGGTCTCTCACCACGCGTGATTTTGTTTTTTTCTTCTCTCACAAGGCATTTGTTCGTTTGCTTGTTGCTCATGTTTGACGTCATGACGTTTACATCGTGTTTCCCTGCTACGCACACAAGCACAGATGAGAGAAATCTAGATAACAGGTTTGCTCGGTGCCTCTTCGCTGCCAGCTGCGCTGCTGTGGCGCTCAGGTTCGATTCTCGCCCTGTCTTGCTCTATCGCGGTTGTATTTTGTTTGCGCCAATTGATGGCTGATGGGTTGGAGTGAGACAGAGTTCAGAAGGTTCGACTCCGTGACGAAGACGGTTCGAGTTCGTGACGAAGACTGAAACTGAACTGGGTTCGACCGAGCAAAGCTGTAGTCTAGAGCGCAAAGCTTGATGTGAGTTTGGGCACCACTGGTTTAGTGTCATTAGCTACCAATGAATAAAGTTTATATGCCAACTTAAAGAGCTTTTAGGATAATAATGTTTTGGGAACGTCTTGTTTAGTGTTTTTGGTTGCAACATATGCTCAGCTTCCCACCCGGTTGCCGATCGCAACACTCTCCCACGAATAGAGAAATGACTTCTTGCTTAAGTTATGTAGCTACTCACCCCAAAGTCGCACACATAATCTGCAAATGCCTTTAAGCTTCTGATACATATATCCTCCAATTGCTGGGTCATCAGGGCTGCCACACAATTAAAGAAACGCTTCACCAGCGTCACCCGCCTTATGTCCGGTAATTGTCCACGCTTGCTGGCCTTCAACAGAGTTGAATGTATCTCACCATACCAGGTTTCCTCCAATAAAGTCTTTCCTGCATCTATTTGCGCTCCACAAAGATACTACCAAAGACAATTACTCACAGCCTTACTTCAGATATTTCTTTCTATATCTTACCACAAAATTGAACAAAGAAAACGGCTCTGCCATCTTACTTAGTTCTTCAATATCCACCAGAGTCTTATTGATATACTTCATGCTCCATAGCTCCAATATGCTGGCCACACTTCGATGAATGCAGAAAAGTGTTTTCATCAATCGACTGCGATTCTCATCGTAACTGAAATTATAAACCAAAAATAAATGTGCAGAAATTGGAAAATGTTAGTTGGGCCGTTTTTTATGCAAATTATCTCTTTCCCTGTGTCACTGCGCGAAGAAAACTTTTCACTTGAGCTATTTTTGTCACACCCCATTAAGCAGTGCAGGGAACCGCAACCACCCCACACCGTTTGCCTTCCAACATCACAACTTTTAATGATGCCAAATGCTTTTAGGACTATAAATTACCAAAACTCCTCGCACGCTTACCGATAGGCTCGGCTCTTCGCCCAATTTGCCAAACCTAAGGCCCATTTTTAAAATTCACCCCACACACACACATCAAGTGAACTCCTGGGTGGAGTATGTGCGTCGAAGGTAAGTAAATGGAAATTTCAACTCAAGTCTCGAGTATCAGGCTATATCGTGTGAGTCTAACTTTAAATACCCTTCAAGTAATGAGGTTTTTACACTAGCTAGACAAAGGGAATATCTCTGCCGAGGTAATCAGACTTCGCTTTCGTTAGGTACCGAAATTTGTGTGGTTCATTTTCGGTTCACAATTTATATTGCATGATTTTGTTTCCCATACCTGGTTCAAAAAAAAAAATCAAAAATCTTGTAGTCAAACAATTCTAAATCCGAATTATTTCGTTGTTTCCTAATGTGAGAACAAAAATCATACATTCATCGCTTATGAGAAAATGTCAGTTAGTTTTATTTGGTTTCATCCCAGTGCATGAAGAGTCTTTCTCTTATAAAATTAAAAATCAGAGTTGCCACAGAAACCCCTTCCAACCAAGTTCCAACCGAATTCCAATTCTTAGGTGCCACAGAAATCCCATTTAATATAGTTTTAAATCTCAGGAGTTTTTGATAAGCAAAATTATTTTGGAAATGCAAACAACATTATTTACGGGAAAGATTGCATTAAATGACTAAAATATTTAATTTGATTTAATATAGAAATTTGCGCTTCAATAATTTGCAAAAGAAAGTTGGCAAAACCAACCAAAAGACTTTCATATCAACCAAAACAACAAGAGGTCTTAGTAATACTTCATGACTGGCGCGAAAATATTTTTGAATTTTCGGTGTTATACTGAAAGAATATGAATATTAGTTGAAGTCAATACTGCTCGAGTTCAATATACCTGTTACTCAGGGAAATAAATGTTTAAGGGGGGTACGGTTTAAAAAATTTTTATTTTTCATTTTTTATACTCTGCACCGAAGGTACATAGAGTATATTAAGTTCGTGCAAAAGTATGTAACAGGAAGAAGGAATAATATGGCGAGTGGATATAGCCATATTCGTCTGTCCGTCTTGCTGTCCGTCCGTCTGTCCGTCCGTATGAACAAACAGATCTCAGAGATGGTAAGAGATAGAGGTTTGACATGTATGGGACAAATGCTTCTTTTACTTGCAGGCAGATCAAGTTTATTTTCAATTTTTGCCACGACCCACGCAAACAACACCGCATTGCATGCATTAAAGATAGAGAGAGAGAGAGAGAAAAAAAATTAGAGATGAGCACAGTGGCAGCGACGCATTCAGCACATACACCGGGTACAGAGTAAGTTATAGTCGGGCTTGAACGACTTTCTCACTTGTTTAATAACAAATTAACCGCGATTGTTATATCTGTTACTCGTAGAGTAAAAAGGGTATACTAAAGTCGTGCAAATGTATGTAACAGGCAGAACGAATCATTTCCGACCATATAAAGAATATCTATTCTTGATCAGCATCAACAGCCGAGTCGATATAGCCTTGTCCGTCTGTCCGTCCATCTGTCTGTATGAACACCTTAATCTCAGAGAATAGAAAAGCTAGAGCAACCAAATTTGACATGTAGAGTCCTATTGTCTGCACGCAGATCACGTTTGTTTCAAATTTTTGCCACTCCCACCCCCGCCCCCACAATAGAAAATGTCGAATAACTCCCACATGTTTTAAGATATCGAGTTCAAATTTTAAACTTAAATTTATATTCGCAATAACTACAATCGTTGAAATATTCATTAAGATCGGATATAAAATAGCCGAGTTAAAAAATGTTGCATACTTTTCGGATATTCCCACTCAGGAACACAGGCACGCTATTAAACATTTCTTCTCATGAGTAACGGGTATATCGAAGTCGGTTAGAGCCGACTTTAACTTACGCTCTCGTTTTTTTGTGTAGTAGTAGTAGTAGTGTTTTATTTTATTCACAAAATTTGTTTTCAAAATGTACATATTTGCAGACCTACAATCCCAATAGCCACACACTTGTACTACACTCGGATTCCCCGCTCGTCGCGAGATACCGAATCGGTCTGAGGATGTGACTAAGGTAGGGTTACAGATTTGAATAAAATAACATAACTCAGCTTTGGCTTAAAGCCGTCAGCTGTTGCGATAACTATATGCTACAATACAATTTGCTTACCTAGGCGGTTTAGGACTATACTAAAAATCTTCAGACATTATACGATTTCTATATGTTGATGCTTCTACAAGAAATTTAAAAAGAACATTCCAATTTTCTCCGTTTAGAATTCCAATGGCTCGTTGTTCACCTAATTCTCCTTGCTTCCAACATACCTTTCTAATTTCCTGTAAAGTTGTAAAGTTCAATAAAGTGAAACGCATTTCAGTATTTCACATCTAGATCTAAATACAAATGATATTAGGCTAAGGCTGTTGTTGTCGTGAAAATAGTGGTATTCCCCCAATGAATAGCTTAGTTGTCTGTAAAGTATCCTCGTCGAGCTGCTCCTAGCTTGCTGCATAAAATCAGAGTGCGATTTTTGAACAGTTCATTCCAATATTATACGATGAGATCTCTCCCACGAATGTGAATTAGTCAACTCCATATTTGCATTATGCTATTCTGCAAGTGTTCTCCATGTTTCAAAGCACTGGCTTCGACTCAACTGCAGGGATCTGGCAACAATAGAAGCGGGTTCAGGCATTTAAAAAATTTTCTTTATGTAAGAAAAATGTAATCCTAGTGTTTGGGCATAGAGGGTCAAAAGTCCGGTTTCCACAAATAGAGCATAGTTCGGTGTATTGCGAGGTAACCTAAATATTTTCTTTATGAAAAATCGAAGAAGCTTCTCCACTTCGTAATATTCAAGAAAACCCCAAACCTGTGCAGCATATAGTATGATTGACCGAACAGTGGCTTCAAAAAGTCTATATTTCACACTTGGTAGTACGTTTGGTTTTTCTAGCAGCGTATTCCACGTACAGTTAAAGGCCTTGATAGCATATCGAAGTTTCAGCTGAAGATGAGTTTTATAAAGGACATGTTGGACGTGACGGTAACTCTCGAGTACGTAAACTCTTTGACTCTTTCGATTACACATGTGTTCAGGAACCAGAATTCTTCTTTGCAGATCCGGCCTCTATTGTCTCTTATTTATTTATTTTTTATGTATATTCCATTTAAGTTTGAGCATACTACTGTAGACAGAAAATACCGGGAAACTTGAATTTTTATTTTTTGTGCTTGCGATAGCGACAAATGTTCTTTATTTTGAAGATTTTACATCTGTGCAAAGCTATAATGTTTGAAACTATTCAATAAAGCAGTTTTATTTTTGTGTTGAAAATGTTGCAGAAGGTGAGCAACCTTCTCAAAGCTCTATAGAAAGCAAAAGCTTCGTACAAAAAACTACAAAATGCTCAAAAAGGGTCGAGAAAGTGTTGAAAACAAGTCACGGCCAGGATTACCATCGACATCAACTCAAATTCAAAGAATTTTCGCTCTAATATTGTCGATTGATAGTCCGAGAACCTAATGTTTTGAGTCGATAGAAAAGATAGAAACCGAAACGAAGAAAAAATTGAAGGCTGAAAAAGAACTTTGCAGCATGTTTTAAAAATTATAAAAAAACGTAAGCATAAGTGTATGCAGATGAGGAATAGAGATACCCATGAAACAGCTGTACGATGAACTAGCCTCCTTTTTGGTGTGTTGTGTTCCTGCTTTATGAAGTCATGTGCAAGCATAACGAGACTTAGAGCCAGCTTAATATAGATGGTTTGGAAGATAAGATATCAATTTACAAGAAGAAAGGTTATTTGATTTATAAACAAATTCCCGGTAGTAAATATTTGTTAGAAATATGCCATGTTAAATGGCTTTACCTTAAAAGGTCCGATTTCTTGTTTAATTAAGTCTTTGATAAACAATTTTGCTAAATGCTTTCTCGATTCGCAATCTTTTTTTCCCCCGGTATGTTTGTTGTTTGCGCGATCGCCTTTTTCAAGTTACTCTAAAGCACTCTCAACGCAAAGCTGCCAAATCTTATAAACAATTTGTCGTACAATTTTCATGATGGAGCCTGCAATGCCAACTGAGGTTGAGTGGTAAATTGGTTTTGGTTGCAATTAATACCAACCCAAAGCATATTTCCATGATAATTTCCCACAACACTAAAAGCGCATCGATTGGGAGCGTTTTCTTATGTATGGGGTAGGGTTTAAAATGGTCTTAGCAAATTATCCAAAAAACTGAGAGGCAATTTGGCTTATTCAAAAGCCTGGATATTAACTAGGAGATGGCTGGCGGAGATGGGAAATATAAGCTTAATTTAAAATATTTGAGACACAATTTACTTATTTAGCGTAAATGATATTAGCACAAAGCTAGTTCGTCTATTTATATTCCAAAAAGAATTCCAAAATCAATCGCTGAAGTTGTAATTCTATTCGTGAACGAAAGAAGTAAAGTGAAGAGCTTGCCGAAAACAAATACATTTACCTAGGCAAACAAAACTTTATGCCCCCTTCCATCTGCTCCAAAAATGTTCCCACACCATTCCCCTGGCTTACTACTCAGTGTCAGGAGCAAGAAGTTCAATTCATTTTAAGCATATCCTTTTTACAACTTAGGTCTGTATCGCGCCTCCCTAACAGAGACATCCAGGGGGCCAAGCCCCTGGCTTCCCCAACTCCACGTTAAGCTTACTGTTGCTCATCAAATGTCAAACCAATACACAGGAGGACTTAACTTTCAGTTGCTGCGGCTGCTTTTCCATTTCCGTGGCATTGTAGTTGAGAAAGTGCGGTTAAAAAGTTTTTGGCACGCCGCAAAGCGATTTCTCGCGCTCATCCGCCCCGTGCTCCCTCCTTGCCCATCAAGTTGCTTTTAATAATGTCGCACGACTTTCGTTATTTTCCTCTTTTGTGCAACTTTGTTGACGGCGAAGTTATTTTTTTAAGATTTCGCGCTTTGCCTGACTCAAAGGGCAATTCATTTCATAAAAAATTGGAATTGGAGTTTTTCCTTTTTAATTCACAATGGCAACCAGCAGAACATCCGCTCATGTGTGGGCGTAATTGCATGTCAATTGCACGCTTCTGGGAATGGGCGTGGGGCAACATTCACATTCAATTATGGCAGCTTTTTTTTTTTTTTTCCTCTCTGTTTGCCACTTTACAATAAGCGCACAATCCACTTGACACGCTTTGTGCCCGGGCATAAATTCAGTTTAATTAAAATGTTTGGAGTTTAGCATACGTTTTCTTTTTTCTGGACAGGTTCGAAATAAAAGTGATTTTCTTGCATATTCTTATCAGTGAATGTATAAACAGCTGGGGATAATTAATATGGTGTTTGAAACTCCTTTGACAAGTCCAAATTTTGTCGAAAATCGGAAAATGGAAACTTGCAAATATTGGAAACTTTGAAGCAAGGTTTAGAATTAGCTTAGCAAAACTCATTTATTTTGTAGGGGAGCGAATTCCGAAGACTTCTCTTAGTTGAGGATTGAGAAACGGGGTCAGAACAGAAGAACCGGTTCAGGTGTTTCGGTTCATCGTACTTCACTCACAGCCAAAACTTATAAATTGTTAACTTCCCGAACCGGACGGATGGCCTTTAGTCAGAACTTTTTACAACTTTTGTAACTATTAGCAAGTACCTGGTGTGCTTTGCTACGCCCCCTTTAGAATTTTAAACACAAAACGAAGAAGTGACGCTTACTTGTCATTTGGCATCAATTCAATCTCCATTATAATCTAAACTCGTAAAAACTTTTTTTTTTAAACTTTGCGATTTTTTGGTCTATTTGATCTACACCTTGTATTTACCCGTCTTCATGTCAATCTAACTTCATATAAAAATATTGCAAATGTTAAAATTTCCTTAAACCGATGGACCGACACCTCCTATTTACCCGTCTTTAATTGCCACCTATCAAATCTTAATGATTCGCAAAACTCATAAAATTTTGCAAATTTTGCGGAAAATCTAAGCTTAAGATGACAGTTCTGTCTACATATAATATATACACTTCCATTATTTACCCATCTACTCCTGCCGTCCATTAAGTCTTTATAAAAAACTTTGGTCATTTGAAAAATTTGCGAATTTCGCAATTTTCTTAATAGTTTGATCTACAGCTCGTTTTATAATTTGTCTAGAGTGCCATCCATCAAATCTTCATAATAATCTTAGGTCATAAGAAAAATTGGCAAATATCGTAATATTTTGGAGTGCTCAATCAACACCTCGAATTTACCAACGCATGCGCTTTCGTAAATATTTGAATGAAAATTTGACAAATTTCATGGTTTTTGGTCTACACCTATTATGGATGCGTTCTTAATTGGCATTTATCCAATCTTTATAATAATCTAAGGTCCTATGCAAATTTTGAATTTTTTCGCGGATCAACATCTTATTACCAACTTCTGTATTGTCATCCAATCATCAAGCGCTTTAATAAATACTTTTAAAAAATTTTAGAAAATTTCGCGGTTTTTTGACCATAAGTAATAAAGCCTATGTTCAAGTCCAGGTTATCAACTATCTGTTTGCTAAGTTTTATGCGAATCTTTCAGCTATTTGGGCGTGAAATCGCTTTAATAAATACTCTTATAATAACTTTGCTAATTTCGCGGTTTTTTCGACCATTCACAGACTTGACTCTTTCCTGATCGCCCTGAACATACTGTGAAAATTTCGTGAAGATAGGTTAGCGGACCATTCGAATAAAAGTTGTATAGCCCATGTTCAAGTCCAGGTAATCAACTATCTGAGTGCCAAATTTTATCAGATTCCGTTATCATATTTATCAAAATCATATTCAAACTCGGCATATTACAACTTCGAGATGAAAATATAGCATAAGTGAAGTTGCTATACCTGTAGAAGGTGAGACAATCTCTTCACCTTGAAGTCCAGGGTCTATTAACTATTATAACTACCTATTTAATAACCATCAACAATTTGTTTTACCAAAAATTGTGAAAGAGTCCATGAACCATGAACTTTGAACCAAAACCTTAGATTCAATAAGCAAAAGAAATGGATCGAATCTTTTCCAAAATGTTTTGAAGAGGTTTCAGAAAGATGGTAAACATAGATTTATATGTAACAAGTGAGAAAGTCGGTCAAGCCCGACTATATTTATACTCTGTACCTAGAGTAGGCCGCCTGTGGCCCAGCGGTTAGTGTGCTGGACTGCTGGGGGGGAGGTCGTGGGTTCGATCCCGCCTCAGAACATCAAATAAAAAATTTTTTCTTTCTTTAGAAATTAGCTTTTACACATACGGTCACCTTCACCAGCTAGTGGCGCCAGCTGTGAAGTAACTAGCCATGAAAAAGCAAATTCTCAAAAACTTTGCCGTTCGGATTCGGCGTTAAACTGTAGGTCCCTTTCTCTTGTGCGAACAAATTTAAAGCACACACGCCAAGAGATTGTGAGAAGTTTGGCTTGGCCCCTTTGAGGGGCTGTGTAGCCAATTTTACCTTACCTTACCTAGAGTAGGAGCTAACTGCAGTGCTGTTGCTGCGCTCATCTCTAAGTTTCTCTCTTCCCCTCTCTCTCTCTCTCTCTCTTTCTCTCTCTCGGGGGGTAATTCACTTATTTCAATATAACTTGTGAACCGCTCATCCGATCTTTATCATTTCTTCGGCAAATAGATACATATTACTAATGACTAACTATCTCTAAAAAATACAAATCATCTATCCACAAAACTGTGGGAGATATGACGTTTTTTCAAAATTGCGGGGGCGTAGCAAAAATTGGAAATAAACTTGATCTGCCTGCAAGTATAAGAAGCATTTGTCCCATAAATGTCAAACCTCTATCTCTTACCATCTCTGAGATCTGTTTGTTCATACGGACGGACAAACGGACGGACAGACGGACATGGCTATATCGACTCCGCTGTTGATGCTGATCAAGAATATATATACTTTATACGGTCGGAAATGATTCCTTCTCCCTGTTACATACTTTGCACAAACTTAATACACTCTATGTACCTTCGGTACAGAGTATAAAAACGGGGTCATATACCAAAACAGGTAAATAACACTAGTTTACAGCCAAATAGACCCATTTCTACTGAAAATTTTTCTTAGTGTACTTTGGAATGGGGATCTCAAAAATCGATTTCAATAATTTTTTCATGGCTCCGTTTTTGAAATATGAATTTTTTTAATTTTTTCGGTAGGTGATCTTACGATTTAAGCCATATCTCACTTTATGGTTGTCAGAAGGAGTCATTGAACTGCCAGTAATCGCGTAAAACATTGTTTTTAAATCAGTTTAGTAGTTTAAATACAATAACCAAAAATATTTTAAAAAAAATCAATTTTTTTCACGAAAATGCGAGAAATTTCATTTTTGAACGCGAAATTTTATTTTTTCTACTAAGAATCGCACTTCTAAGAAGAAAACCAGATAACGATTATCAAAATCTATGAACAAATACAGGAGCTGTGAGCGATTTAGTGCAAAAAAATGTGGTATTTTCGTGATTATTCAAAAATAAATTTGCGTTTGCTTCGACTTTTGTTCGGTTCTAGATTATAATATTTGTTCTGGCTTTTCGCTAACTTAAAGTGACCAAAAGACGAAGAAAAATACAAGTTCATTTTTTTTGAACACACAAAATACTCAAATTTCTACTCAATTTGATCCATCTACAGCACGTATGCAACGATTTGCCTTACCAATACCTTATTGTCTTCTTAAAAGTGCGATTCTTAAGTAGAAAAAATTAAAATAATTTTTTTTGTTTATATTAAATTTTTCCTAGACGTTTAAAAATTAAATTTCTTTTTTTGAGCAAAAAATTGATTTTTTTGAAATATATTTGGTCGTTGAATCAAAACTTCTTAACCGATATTAAAACAATGTTCTAAGCGATCATCAGCTAAATTACCTTTCGATTCATATCTGGCTTGACTCTATTTGACAATTTTGAAGTCAGATATGGCTTAAAATGTAAGAGCATCTACCGAAAAAATTAAAAAAATATTTTCAAAAACGAAGCCATGAAAAAATTTTTGAAATTGTTTTTTGAGATCACCATTCCAAACTACACTCCAAAAATATTTCAGTTGCAATGGATCATTTATTTTTTTATTTTTGTAAACTAGTGTAATTAGCAAAGAGTTGGAACTAAAAAAAAACATATTTAATTTCCATTTTTTTCTTCGTTCAAGTTCGAGCAATTAAAATTAATTTGCTCCGGTTCAGGTTTGGTTCAAACTATTAAATATTCTCGCAGCATCCCGTTGTAGAAATATATGGAATACTAGCATAAAATCTGTCGCGCTTTGCTGCGCCTTCAACAGTATGGAAGCAATATCAGAAATAGAACTCGAAAATATTTTTATTAAATTGGGGCACAAAGTAGAGCCTAGAAATCGAATCTTACATACATAGGCTTAAAATCAACGTTTTAATACTTTGCTTTTTTAGTGTTATGACTTTGCTGCTGGGGTTTCCTTCCAATTCCCAACCAACTCCCACCCTTACATCCTTACATCCCATCCACTTCCCAATCACTTCTCACCCACATCCCACCAACTTCCCTCCCAATTCCCAGTAGCATTCCGGCGGTATTTCCAAAATTCGAATTTTATCACTACAAATCGAATTTCAAGTCAATCGGATGAAAAATAGTTATTTTGCATGTAGAATTTTCTGATCATTTTCACGCCCAGGGGCGGACTTTCCGGTATTGGAAAATCATAGTTCAAATTATTTCGTATTCTATCCTTATAAACAGAGTTTAAAGCCCAATCGGAAGCCTAAAAAAAAATAGTTATTTTGCATGTAGAATTTTCCGGTCATTTTCCTCGCTGGCGGATTTTCCAAAATCGGGAAAACTCGTGTCGACTCCCGTGAGTATTTCGCCTATTATGCTTACGAACCGATTTTCAAGTCAATCGGAATAAAAAAAAATGTTTTCTATACAAACTTTTCCGAGGCGTTTCGTCTTTTTTACTTTTCACCACTAACAGAAACTCCTATCCAAATTTTAGCTTTCTATCTCATATCGTTTAGGCTGTGCGATGATTGCCAATCAGTCAGTCAGTGAATCAGTCAGGACACTTTCTTTTATAGTTATAGAGGTGGGGTTTAGTGTTTTTGTATACAAACACGCGCCCATCTTTACTACTTTCAGACTCACCGATAACGCCAATGATTTGTCAATAGTCTGGCATCCTTTCTTTCAGCTGTCTCGACTATTTTAGTTGATCCTTCTTTGGTCAGGCGATCGAGTACAGTGCTACGCAATACAAAATCCACCACAGCCTTCTTCATGGCAAACACATAGTCCGCACGCACTTCGGCAATATTTTCATTGAGAGCGCTTTCCCATTTATTCAGAAATGCGGGCACCATATCGGTAATCCTGCAAATACAATCAATCAGTTAAACCATTGACCAGAAACAGAGGCCCGCCTACCTTTTGAGCATCTTATTACTCAAAGTGGAAACGTGTATGGTATCGATGCCATGTTTGATATAATAATAATAACGCAAAGTCTCGCGCTCGTCCTTATCTGGAAATGGTACGGCACATTGTCCCACCAAATCGGCATCCTGATCATCATCCATATGTAGAATGAGTTCCACCAACTTTTTGCGAAAATTTTCACGCTCCAAGCGCATTGTCATATAATTGCCCTTCCCCTTTCCCCTGCGATCCCCATCCTCACGTTTTTCCACACGTTTGCGTCGGGCACGCGTTTTGGGGCAAAGGATGCTATCGGGTAAATCGGATAGCATTTTACCATCCAAGTAACGACTGGCACATTCGGGCATATTCAGCTCATACCAAAGACGTCGAGACTTATATTCAGGATTGGCTTTTGATTGAAGGATACTCTGTAGAACATCCGGTTTGGGTCGGGTATAAAGCATTTTGGATTTTTCACATAAGCGGCGAGCACCGCAAATGGAAGTAAAACTGGGAATGCTGATATCCCGATTGGGATTCTGATGGTTCGGCATGATGAAGGACTGAAAAAAGAAGGTGAAGAATTAGTTAACCGAAAGAAATGCTTTAGGATCGACAGTGACCATATCCGATTGGTTAAGTTACTCAGAACAATTCAAAAAGAGTTTGTTCTTAGGCGATTCAGCTGAAGAATTTGACTTGGTTCACATGTGGATTCAACAAGACGGTGCCACATGCCACACGTATAACCATTCACCAATTGAGATGCGATTTTGTTGAGCAAATAATGTCACATTTTGGACCAATTTATTAACCGCCACGTGAAGTCTTTCGTGTACAGGGACAAGCCGTTGGTTAGATACCGGCCAAAATGCAGGAAAAAGTATGTCAAAATTGAAATTCAATAAATTTAATTTGTTACGAAGTCATTTAGATGTATAACAGTTAATACAGTTTTTGAAATTTGCGCCCACACAAAATCAGACACCAACTAAATGGTTGTTGTCTTCGCTAAGAAAAAAAAACTATGTGGCAGCGCTGGTCTCAAGTTAAA